>CAMXCT020000877.1:0-110000 GCA_947184155.2 Cladocopium goreaui | reverse complement strand
ATAGGTATAGCTGGAGCTATCTCCTTTCTCCTTCTCTTCTTTTTCTTCTTCTTCTTCTACTTCTACCTCCTCCTTTGTTCTCTCCTTTGGCCTTCTTACAGACCTCAAGGAGATGCGTCCTGGACTTGGGCTGCTCACCTCCCTTTGGCGCTGCAGCCAGGCAGCCTGCTCCTGCAGGAAGGCTGCCTTCTCCTCTAGCAGCTGCTTTCTTTCAAGCATCACTTGCTGCTCCTCCTCCCAGACCTCCTTCTCCCTTTCTTTTATCATCCTCCACTTCCTGCTGCCTTCCTGCAGGGGCTTCTCCCTGTCAGGGCCCCAGCCTTCTTTCAGGCCTTTTTGCTTCTTCTCCTGCACCCTTGGGCTTTGGGCCCTCCTTGCCTTTCTGGCTTCTCTGCTCCTCTTCCCTCTTCCTTCCTGGAAGAAGGGGTCCCAGTCTGGCTGCCCAGGCCTTTCTTCAGGTACATACCTTGGCCTTCTTTCAGGCCTGTTCTGGCTTGAGCCTTGGGCTTGTGCACTGGAAGAAGCTGCGCCAGAGGAAGGAGCAGCTGCTGCTTTGGCCTGGCCTTCTTTCAGGCCCTCTTTTTTGGCCATCCTTGCGCTTTCAGCCAAACTGGGGCCAAACTCCCTTCTCCTCCTTTCTTCTTCCTCCTCCTCCTCCTGTGCCTCTTGGGCCCTTTGGCTTTGGCGGTTCCTTTCTTCCAGGGCACCCATTCCTCTTTGTGTTTCTGGCTGCCTGCCACCTCTTCTGAGGCTGTTGTCAGAGCTGCTGCTGCTTTCTTGCTGCCACCTCCTGCTCCTGCGGTGCCTTTCTGACTCTCCTTCCCACCCTTCCCACCCTGTCCACATATCTCCTCCATCCCATTCATCCCATGAGGCGTTGTTTTGCCAGGGTGAGTTGTACCCTCTCTGCCAATATTCCCAGTAGGGCATTGGCGTTGGCCTTCTTTCAGGCCTTTATGGCGGCTTAGGGTTTTAAGGCTGACCCCTAACCTCTTTGAGTTTACCTGGGGTTTTGAGGATGACCCCTAACCTGGCGCGTTTTTCCTGGGGTTTTAAGGATGACCCCTAACCTGGCGCGTTTTTGCTGGGGTTTTAAGGATGACCCCTAACCTCACACTAGCTGCTTGAGCAAAAAAACTGCAGCTTTGTGCAACCATGTTTTTCTACCATGTCAAACCCATACCATGTTGCTAGTTTTTTTTGGTGGAAATTGTTTCCCCTTCATTTAATCTTGTTCCTTTTTCTTTGGTTCCCTCCTATGTGTATATTTTCCGGGGGTTAGAATTACTTTGTTTTTTTTAAGGTACCCCAAAATCAGTTAGTATCAAACATCCCTTTTGAGGGTTGCACCTTCCTTTTGGGGGTCCAAGCCTCCAAACAACATTTTACCTTTTGTTCCTTTCTTTGAGCCATGTGCTTTGCACATGGGCAAGTTCACACTACTGGCCTTCTTTCAGGCCTTGCAATTGCTCCCAATGTGCTGAAAGCTTCTGGCATTCTTTCAGGCCTTGCAGCTATTCAGTCCACATCTTTGAGCAAAGCATCTCTCTTTTGCGTCATCTTTTCTTTTGTCATGCTTTCTTCCATGGCCACCTTTTCCAATTCCAAGACCACACTGTGGTGGCCACCTGGATAGATTTGCCCCATTTTCTTGGTACAGCCAATGATGAGCTTCCATTTTGAGCCAAAAAGACCCATCAGATAAGCTTGGTCCTTCCCTAACACCTTTTTCACTGCTGACCAAGGCCTTCTTTCAGGCCTCAAGCTTTCTGCTGCTTCCATTCCTTCTTGGCTTGCTCTGGCTGCTGGCCTTCTTTCAGGCCTTGAGCTTTCTGCTGCTGCTGCTTCTGCTTCTGCTTCTTCTTCTTCTCCTTGTTCTTCTTCTTCTTCTTCTTCTTGATCTCTCTTAGCTGCAGGTTTTTTTTTGGAACCTGCCTTTTGGCTCAGCTTGCTTGCAGGTCTCTTTGCAATGGATGGCCTTCTTTCAGGCCTTGCCTTTTCTACGAAGTCCTTGGCAGCAGCTTTTGCAGCCTGCTCCAGCTGATCTCTGTAGCTGGCCCTTTGTTTTCCAAAATGGAAATTGATTTTGGATCATCCTTTGAAGCCTTCTCCTTTTCCATCTTCTTTGGAGATGCCAACATGGCTGGAAACCCTTCTGAATCCAAAGACACCTCAGAAACTTTTGCCTTCAAAACCCTGGCCTTCTTGCAGGCCTCGGCTCCTTGAGAAGCAGGCAAAGAAGCAGAACTGGAACTCTTGGCCTTCTTGCAGGCCTGGGCCTCAGAAGAAGAAGAAACAGAGCTGGATCTCTTGGTTTTTTTGGCCTTCTTGCAGGTCTGGCCATCACCAGAAGCAGGGGAGCCTTGCACTGGAAGAGTTGCTTTCTTGCAAGCAGCAGGCAAAGCCACAAGCTCCTGGATGGCTTGCCTTTGCTCCCCTGTGGCTCCCTGCATGCACTGCCTCCTTTTGCCAGCATCCCTTCTCAACCTTCTCACATGGCTGAGAAGGCACACCAGCTGACTTGCAATCTTTCCTGCCCAAAGATCATCTTTCCATTCGCTGGTGTTGTGAGACTGGGCATGTTTTAAGATGCATTGCTTCAGCTGCCCTGCAAGGATCTCACCACTGGAGATTTTGTAGAATTCCTTTACGTATTCTACATTGAAGTGCACACTTTGGCACTCACTGCTGTGGTGACTTTTTTTTTGTCATAGTCACCCAGCTTGAAAGCACACAGGCCTTTGGCATCAACAGCCTTGTCAATGATGCTTTGCAAAGCATCAATGTCCACTGGTGCCACAGTAGACCTTCTGGCACCACCTTTGGAGGCCATGGCTTTCTTTCAAGCCTTGCAGCTCAAATTCAACAAGCTTTTGAGATTGCGTTCTTTCAAGCACACAACATGCCAAACCCTTCAAAGCTGCTACCCTCTAAGCAAAAAAACAGCTGTGGGGAAGATTAAATTAAAAGGTTCAGCATGACCCTTGGGCTTGGCATTGGTCTGAAATTGATCTTTACAGTCTATGATATTGGTCTGATATTGATCCCATCTGGTATCATCTGGATCTGGAAATCCCTGATCTTGATAATCCAAAGGATTGAGCACCTCATTGAGGAATCTTTTGATCCTCTGAAGATCAAAGACCCTGGCCTTCTTGCAGGCCTCGGCTCCTTGAGAAGCAGGCAAAGAAGCAGAACTGGAACTCTTGGCCTTCTTGCAGGCCTGGGCCTCAGAAGAAGAAGAAACAGAGCTGGATCTCTTGGTTTTTTTGGCCTTCTTGCAGGTCTGGCCATCACCAGAAGCAGGGGAGCCTTGCACTGGAAGAGTTGCTTTCTTGCAAGCAGCAGGCAAAGCCACAAGCTCCTGGATGGCTTGCCTTTGCTCCCCTGTGGCTCCCTGCATGCACTGCCTCCTTTTGCCAGCATCCCTTCTCAACCTTCTCACATGGCTGAGAAGGCACACCAGCTGACTTGCAATCTTTCCTGCCCAAAGATCATCTTTCCATTCGCTGGTGTTGTGAGACTGGGCATGTTTTAAGATGCATTGCTTCAGCTGCCCTGCAAGGATCTCACCACTGGAGATTTTGTAGAATTCCTTTACGTATTCTACATTGAAGTGCGCACTTTGGCACTCACTGCTGTGGTGACTTTTTTTTTGTCATAGTCACCCAGCTTGAAAGCACACAGGCCTTTGGCATCAACAGCCTTGTCAATGATGCTTTGCAAAGCATCAATGTCCACTGGTGCCACAGTAGACCTTCTGGCACCACCTTTGGAGGCCATGGCTTTCTTTCAAGCCTTGCAGCTCAAATTCAACAAGCTTTTGAGATTGCGTTCTTTCAAGCACACAACATGCCAAACCCTTCAAAGCTGCTACCCTCTAAGCAAAAAAACAGCTGTGGGGAAGATTAAATTAAAAGGTTCAGCATGACCCTTGGGCTTGGCATTGGTCTGAAATTGATCTTTACAGTCTATGATATTGGTCTGATATTGATCCATGATATTGATCTGATATTGATCTGGTATCGATCTGGTATTGATCTGGTATTGGTCTGGTATTGATCCTGGTATTGGTCTGATATTGATCTTGATATTGATCTGATATTGGTTGGATATTGAAAAATGGATCAATCCTCAGGATTGAAAAAAACAGCTTTTACGATTGAAAAAAATCAAGTTCAATATTATTGATCAGGATTGATCAGGATTGATTTTTTTCAATCCCGGATCCTCAGGGAATATGAGAAGATGTGAAGATGAGAAGATGTGAAGATAAGCAGATGTGAAGATGTGAAGATGTTTGACAGACCCCCACTATTAGAAGAACCCTTCGCTCAGACGCTCTCGGGAAAAAACGGAATCATAATATCTTAAAGGGCCATTTTCTGAATGACACTGACACTAAAAGCAACATCATAATGTGCCGGTAGCAGATAAGACCATATCAATCGCTTGATGTTTCCTCATTCCATCTCTTTCCCAGCTTGCCAGGCAGAAAACAAAGGTCTATGGATTTAAAGAAAAACGCTCCTGCGTCCATCGCCGCAATGGCCGCTGTCGGTCACACACAGTGGTGGCCCTCTCACCGAGGACCAACAATTGACCCGCAAGGCCCTGGAGCTCTTCCCAGCTTTTGTACAGCCTAGCCACGGCCCAGAGGGGAGGCATGCAGTGCCCCATACATAATCATAGCAAATATCCAGCAATGTTCTTAGAAGCATGTCGATATTTCAGGAAACTTGAAAGAGCTGGGCTGACTGATTCTGCGTGCTACGTGCCTGTGCAAAAAGATCAAAAATAATCCAAATGCTCTCAATTCAACAAATATCATCAGCATCTTCACAACGCCTGTCACTGGGCTCTTGCAGTGGCCTTAGGTGCTTTGATTTCTCCGAGACATCGCTCTCTCCAAAAAAAAAGCCAGTTTTTGTCAGAGGGTAGGGCAATATAGGATGGAGCATGTCCCAATCTGACTTTAAGCTATCTTCGCGGTACAATATGGATTCTGATTTTGATTGCGATGCAAATCTGCAAGCGCTTGATGTATCAGGCAAGTTGCCGAGCCATCATGTAGGAAGGCTCACCAAAGCCCCATTCCTGGAAGCAGGATGAAGCAGGATGAAGCAGGATGAAGCAGGACAGATGCTGCAGCATCTGTATCTCTCCGTCCTTCGGCTCCAGGAAGGAGCTTCGCAAGTAGGCCAGCTCCAACTCATCCATGGCTCATGGACGCTGACCGATATCCCAAAATGCAGACATGGAGAGAAATCGTGCAATTGACAAAGGGTACGGTATGTGATCCTAGCCAGTGGCGACAAGAATAACAAAATGCCCAAGAATAACAAAATGCCCAACCATCCCATACATTTATAAAATTATAAACCCAAATATGCAGAAAGTGCAATAGGTTGTCAAAAAAAGAGCCAACTGTCAGCAGTCAATGCATTTTATATCTTCTTGTTGCAACGTCACCCTCGGAAAAGGAACATTGGCCAAGCCCCATCATTCTTGGAGGTGTCTGTGTGGTCAAAACTTGCCTTCTATGTCCTTCCTATGTAGCCCATCATGAGCTATTTATTTCTGCAAAAGAATAAATCATGCGAATCATGCTTTAATACTCGATCAATGTGAAAATGACTCCCTAATGAAACCACGTGTTCATCGATTCTTTCAATTTGCTCATTGCATCTTTCAATTGGTTCCAATCACTGCTTATATAAGTGCGACCTGCCCGTGAGCAATTTTGTTTCCAAATGCTTGAGGCGTGTACGGCAAAACAGTACAACCACTTTGTTAGAAATACTTCGTACTGAGGCGTGAAGTGTACACGCATATGTATCGGCCTAGCTCTACAAGTATGTACCTACATGTCCCTACTACATCCAAATATTGGGGTGGTTCTCGAAATTAGGGCTTGCACAGGTGCCATTCAATCTGCTAATTATATATTCTGAAACATGTCTGGGAGCTTCCCGACTTCCCCTTCAAGAAATTGATTCATCGATTCATCGATTCATCGATTCATCGCCATGCTGATCCATGCTACTCGAGGTGCAATTGCTCCGGGATTTCCAGCACCTCCATCTCGGCATCATCTGCAGCGGAGCCCTGAAGAGCCACACTAAAGCCGGTTCCCGCATGAAGACTGCATTGCTGCATAGGCCACAAACTCTCTCTGACATTGTTTTTCTTTCCATCCCTGTCTGTATTTAGTCTATATTTATCATCTAATATCCCTGGAGACGTGTCTTTAAAAATCTGCAATGCAAGTCAACATCAACACTGCCTCCAATTACCCAAAAGTCTCCAGCCCCTCAACCCGGAATGGATCCTCGACCGCTGCAGTGATGACCTTTGCACTAGTACGTACCATGGAAATGGTCTCAAAAGCTGAGCTGACAATCATCTCTTTCTTCACAGATCACCGAAAAGTAAGCCAGGCACTGCCATTGAGTGACTGAGTGCAGGACAGCTTTCATGACATCCTCATCAATGACGGACTGGAAGGAGCTTTTGCTGGCAGCATTCAAATGAGCCTGGCATTTGATTCTCAATGACATCCACAGGTGCGGACAGATTGAAAGTCCACTACTACCCTGAAAGGTGAGAGCGTGCTGATCATTGCCAAGATCTGCCCAGCATTGATGTTGATACTCGTCCCGACTTTTGCGTGTGCCAGCCAATCAAGCAAAACAAATGACACACCAAGTAATAAAGCTGACGATAAAAACATGAACAAGTTGGTTTCTTTTCCGCCACATGTTTCTTTTGAAGTGGAATGCAAGACACGTCTTAACCTCGTTCTTAACTTCTTGACCTGAATCATCCTGGTATCTGTCACTTGCAACAAACACGTGGCGCACCTTGGTCAGCGACACCAAGGTCTCCACTGCGCCTTCTGGATCGTCACCACCTTCCAGTGATGTCCAAGGCAAATGCACATAGTGCCCAAAGCATCCCATACGGGAAATATCCCTATGGATCTCCGGGAAATGGATCCCTATGGATCTCCGTTTCAAATTACTTAAAATATCTTAAAATTGGCTCAGCTTCAGGCAGGTCTCCAAGAAGGAGGTAATCAGCTTTGCAGCCTGTCATCGTACAGGTCCAATTCATTCAGCAAGAAGAACATGATAATGATGATGAAGAAGAAGGTGAGGATAGAATGGCAATTAAAAAGAAAGTAAGCCATTGAATAGCAGTTGTTTGCAATCGATCTGGATGTAAATGATGCAGAAGTAAGTGCTCGAAAAATCTGGTGAAAGTCATAGTAAGTAAGCGGGTAACAGTATTCCAAAATGCAATGTATTCAAAACGTTCAGTCTGATGCAAGAGGGTTTGAAAACAAAGCCATAAAATCCTTCAAACGTATGCATACGATTTGGCAGGTTCCAGCGTCTTTGTTGATTAGCTGAAACCAAACAACACCTTTGGGAATCTGCTATCTTCGACCTGGTACTCTTGACTTGCGGGGCACCATGCTCTGCCTGTGTGTTGAGGCAATAGCCCAATGCATTGAACTCCCGCAGCCATTCCGACCTTTGCACAAGCGTGGTACAGTTTTAGACTTTAGACATGATGTTTTGAAACTGCACAGGATCTTGCAAGTGGATCGTGACGTGCAAACGATGCAAACACCAGGATTCAAAGGTAGAAGCATAGAAAGAATGGCACAGAAAAAACCCTCGCGGTTTGTTGTGATCGGGCAAACTGCTCATTCAACCAAGCCCCAAACTGGCGCATTGTCACTGATGGCCACCCCCTCTGCCCAAAGCTAAGCTATCACAAGTGAGCCAGGAGCAAGATGGCAGTTTTGCAGCTCAGAACGATATCATTGCAATGATAAAATATTAAATAACAATATAACATATGATGATCTCAAAATATATATGTCGTTCCATGACGTTCCGCTTGCATAGGTGTGAACCAAAGTCAGCAAGTCGTGCAGCAATCACTCTCTCCCTTATACACCACACCACCACATCCCCACCATGAGTGGCTGCCCTCCAGTTTCCGAGGTGCCTCCTGGCTGGCAGGCTCTGGTAGCTTTGGTTCCTGACCGCCAAGGTTGGACACACCTACAGCGATAAATTAATGCTTCCGACTCAGATCGACATGACAATCACAATATAACATAATATAACATATATAACATAATATAACTATTTGCGAGAATAAACATAATTGTCGTCCAACAAAATCTGAGTGTTGAAGAACACTGAATGCAATGAAATGGGGAGATCCAAGAACATCCAATGCAATGTGAGTCCCCTTACAGCACTCCCTGCCTCTCCAGGAGCTGTCGCTTCGGCAAATGGGTCATCGAGAGTGATGTCCTCCGCTACAGCTTCAAAAGCCTGCCATGTTGTTTCAACAAACAGGGCACATCAAGCGTAACGACCTTGACACTTGCACACCTCTGTCACTCATACCTGGACCAAGCTGGTTGTCCATTAGCAGTTTCGTCTTTGCGGACTTAGTAGCAATATCCTTTCCCGGTGGAAAGATTGCAGTCACAATTGGCAGATGTCCATTACATTCCATTGCGTGATTGCAAGGAAAGCTCCCCCTATCATTCGGTATCCTTCGAATCCTTCAAGAGTTCAAAAGTCAAAAATGGTCAAGCTCTTCTCAAGGTTCCCTCTCACAATCCCCCAAAATATGTCTGGATACAAGTATGTCCACAATTGTTCACAGGCCTCTGGAGACTTCACAGGCTGCTCGGCCACATCGTCTTGAGTGGCGCTTTCCGGAACCTGCCAAGGAAACGACTTGGAGATGTGATCCCGAACAGGTACTGGCTTACAGTACACAAGCTGCGCAACAAGCGTGCCTTGTGAGAACACAGCAGGCCAAAAGTGGCCAAAAGCAGAGACAAAAAAAACAATCAAGAACCTGATGCTGTAGCTAGAATCTAGAAAGAAAAGAACGGTACATACAAATACATCCTGGAGATCCGTGGGGTCAGGGGACACTTCGTCTCCCTTCACAATGTTCCCTGCCTCTGCAGGAGCTGTCATTTCTGCAAATGGGTCATCCAGAGTGATGTGTTCTCCTAGTGCGGGAGCCGCCTCGCACTTTGTTTCAAAAACGCCAGGCACGTGAAACGTAAGAGCCTCAATGCAAAGAGTTACATATCCCATCATATCCCCCAAATGCATCCAAATCGCAGGAAGCCACAACAAATAGAAGCTTGTTCGACCAAAGCCAAAACGATGGCACAGTATCCCGATTGCCAGTGACAATGAAATGCCTTCAATCTCTAGATAGACTCAGATCGACATGACAATCACAATATAACTATTTGCGAGAATAAACATAATTGTCGTCCAACAAAATCTGAGTGTTGAAGAACACTGAATGCAATGAAATGGCGAGATCCAAGAACATCCAATGCAATGTGAGTCCCCTCACAGCACTCCCTGCCTCTCCAGGAGCTGTCGCTTCGGCAAATGGGTCATCGAGAGTGATGTCCTCCACTACAGCTTCAAAAGCCTGCTATGTTGTTTCAACAAACAGGGCACATCAAGCGTAACGACCTTGGCACTTGCACACCTCTGTCACTCATACCTGGACCAAGCTGGTTGTCCATTAGCAGTTTCGTCTTTGCGGACTTAGTAGCAATATCCTTTCCCGGTGGAAAGATTGCAGTCACAATTGGCAGATGTCCATTACATTCCATTGCGTGATTGCAAGGAAAGCTCCCCCTATCATTCGGTGTCGGTATCCTTTGAATTCTTCAAGAGTTCAAAAGTCAAAAATGGTCAAGCTCTTCTCAATGTTCCCTCTCACAATCCCCAAAATATGTCTGGATACAAGTATGTCCACAATTGTTCACAGGCCTCTGGAGACTTCACAGGCTCCTCGGCCACATCGTCTTGAGTGGCGCTTTCCGGAACCTGCCAAGGAAACGACTTGGAGATGTGATCCCGAACAGGTACTGGCTTACAGTACACAAGCTGCGCAACAAGCGTGCCTTGTGAGAACACAGCAGGCCAAAAGTGGCCAAAAGCAGAGACAACAAAAAAAAATCAAGAACCTGATGCTGTAGCCAGAAAGAAAAGAACGGTACATACAAATACATCCTGGAGATCCGTGGGGTCAGGGGACACTTCGTCTCCCTTCACAATGTTCCCTGCCTCTGCAGGAGCTGTCATTTCTGCAAATGGGTCATCCAGAGTGATGTGTTCTCCTAGTGCGGGAGCCGCCTCGCACTTTGTTTCAAAAACGCCAGGCACGTGAAACGTAAGAGCCTCAATGCAAAGAGTTACATATCCCATCATATCCCCCAAATGCATCCAAATCGCAGGAAGCCACAACAAATAGAAGCTTGTTCGACCAAAGCCAAAACGATGGCACAGTATCCCGATTGCCAGTGACAATGAAATGCCTTCAATCTCTAGATAGACTCAGATCGACATGACAATCACAATATAACTATTTGCGAGAATAAACATAATTGTCGTCCAACAAAATCTGAGTGTTGAAGAACACTGAATGCAATGAAATGGCGAGATCCAAGAACATCCAATGCAATGTGAGTCCCCTCACAGCACTCCCTGCCTCTCCAGGAGCTGTCGCTTCGGCAAATGGGTCATCGAGAGTGATGTCCTCCACTACAGCTTCAAAAGCCTGCTATGTTGTTTCAACAAACAGGGCACATCAAGCGTAACGACCTTGGCACTTGCACACCTCTGTCACTCATACCTGGACCAAGCTGGTTGTCCATTAGCAGTTTCGTCTTTGCGGACTTAGTAGCAATATCCTTTCCCGGTGGAAAGATTGCAGTCACAATTGGCAGATGTCCATTACATTCCATTGCGTGATTGCAAGGAAAGCTCCCCCTATCATTCGGTGTCGGTATCCTTTGAATTCTTCAAGAGTTCAAAAGTCAAAAATGGTCAAGCTCTTCTCAATGTTCCCTCTCACAATCCCCAAAATATGTCTGGATACAAGTATGTCCACAATTGTTCACAGGCCTCTGGAGACTTCACAGGCTGCTCGGCCACATCGTCTTGAGTGGCGCTTTCCGGAACCTGCCAAGGAAACGACTTGGAGATGTGATCCCGAACAGGTACTGGCTTACAGTACACAAGCTGCGCAACAAGCGTGCCTTGTGAGAACACAGCAGGCCAAAAGTGGCCAAAAGCAGAGACAAAAAAAACAATCAAGAACCTGATGCTGTAGCTAGAATCTAGAAAGAAAAGAACGGTACATACAAATACATCCTGGAGATCCGTGGGGTCAGGGGACACTTCGTCTCCCTTCACAATGTTCCCTGCCTCTGCAGGAGCTGTCATTTCTGCAAATGGGTCATCCAGAGTGATGTGTTCTCCTAGTGCGGGAGCCGCCTCGCACTTTGTTTCAAAAACGCCAGGCACGTGAAACGTAAGAGCCTCAATGCAAAGAGTTACATATCCCATCATATCCCCCAAATGCATCCAAATCGCAGGAAGCCACAACAAATAGAAGCTTGTTCGACCAAAGCCAAAACGATGGCACAGTATCCCGATTGCCCGCTACAACAAAGTTCCTTCAATCTCTAGATAGACTCAGATCGACATGACAATCACAACAAAACTATTTGCGAGAAAAAAAAATGTCGTCCAACAAAATCTGAGTGTTGAAGAACACTGAATGCAATGAAATGGGGAGATCCAAGAACATCCAATGCAATGTGAGTCCCCTCACAGCACTCCCTGCCTCTCCAGCAGCTGTCGCTTCGGCAAATGGGTCATCGAGAGTGATGTCCTCCACTACAGCTTCAAAAGCCTGCTATGTTGTTTCAACAAACAGGGCACATCAAGCGTAACGACCTTGGCACTTGCACACCTCTGTCACTCATACCTGGACCAAGCTGGTTGTCCATTAGCAGTTTCGTCTTTGCGGACTTAGTAGCAATGTCCTTTCCCGATGGAAAGATTGCAGTCACAATTGGCAGATGTCCATTACATTCCAATGCATGATTGCAAAGAAAGCTCCCCCTATTATTCGGTATCCTTAGAATCCTTCAAGAGTTCAAAAGTCAAAAATGGTCAAGCTCTTCTCAAGGTTCCCTCCCATTCCCTCTCACAATCCCCCAAAATATACAAGTATGTCCACAATTGTCCACAGGCCTCTGGAGACTTCACAGGATCCTCAGACACATCGCCTTGAGTGGCGCTTTCCGGAACCTGCCAAGGAAACGACTTGGAGATGTGATCCCGAGCAGGTACTGGCTTACAGTACACAAGCTGCGCAACAAGCGTGCCTTGTGAGAACACAGCAGGCCAAAAGTGGCCAAAAGCAGAGACAACAAAAAAAAATCAAGAACCTGATGCTGTAGCCAGAAAGAAAAGAACGGTACATACAAATACATCCTGGAGATCCGTGGGGTCAGGGGACACTTCGTCTCCCTTCACAATGTTCCCTGCCTCTGCAGGAGCTGTCATTTCTGCAAATGGGTCATCCAGAGTGATGTGTTCTCCTAGTGCGGGAGCCGCCTCGCACTTTGTTTCAAAAACGCCAGGCACGTGAAACGTAAGAGCCTCAATGCAAAGAGTTACATATCCCATCATATCCCCCAAATGCATCCAAATCACAAGAAACCACAACAAATAGAAGCTTGTTCGACCAAAGCCAAAACGATGGCACAGTATCCCGATTGCCAGTGACAATGAAATGCCTTCAATCTTTAGAGAGGACAATGAACGAGCAAAACCCTACAGTAGCTGTCGAAAAACACAAAAAAATCTGAGTGTTGAAGAACCCTGAATGCAATGAAATGGCGAGATCCAAGAACATCCAATGCAATGTGAGTCCCCTCACAGCACTCCCTGCCTCTCCAGGAGCTGTCGCTTCGGCAAATGGGTCATCGAGAGTGATGTCCTCCGCTACAGTTTCAAAAGCCTGCCATGTTGTTTCAACAGACAGGGCACATCAAACGTAACGACCTTGGCACTTGCACACCATTAGCAGTTTCGTCCTTGCGGACTTAGTAGCAATGTCCTTTACCGGTGGAAAAATTGCAGTCACAATTGGAAGATGTCCATTACATTCCATTGTATGATTGCAAGGAAAATTCCCCCTGTCATTCGGTATCCTTAGAATCCTTCAAGAGTTCAAAAGTCAAAAACTGTCAAACACTTCTCAATGTTCCCTCCCATTCCCTCTCACAATCCCCCAAAATATGTCTGGATATAAGTGTGTCCACAATTTCCACAGGCCTCTGGAGACTTCACAGGATCCTCAGACACATCGTCTTGAGTGGCGCTTTCTGGAACCTGCCAAGGAAACGACTTGGAGATGTGATCCCGAGCAGGTACTGGCTTACAGTACACAAGCTGCGCAACAAGCGTGCCTTGTGAGAACACAGCAGGCCAAAAGTGGCCAAAAGCAGAGACAAAAAAAACAATCAAGAACCTGATGCTGTAGCCAGAAAGAAAAGAACGGTACATACAAAATACATCCTGGAGATCCGTGGGGTCAGGGGACACTTCGTCTCCCTTCACAATATTCCCTGCCTCTGCAGGAGCTGTCATTTCTGCAAATGGGTCATCCAGAGTGATGTGTTCTCCTAGTGCGGGAGCCGCCTCGCACTTTGTTTCAAAAACGCCAGGCACGTGAAACGTAAGAGCCTCAATGCAAAGAGTTACATATCCCATCATATCCCCCAAATGCATCCAAATCACAAGAAACCACAACAAATAGAAGCTTGTTCGACCAAAGCCAAAACGATGGCACAGTATCCCGATTGCCAGTGACAATGAAATGCCTTCAATCTTTAGAGAGGACAATGAACGAGCAAAACCCTACAGTAGCTGTCGAAAAACACAAAAAAATCTGAGTGTTGAAGAACCCTGAATGCAATGAAATGGCGAGATCCAAGAACATCCAATGCAATGTGAGTCCCCTCACAGCACTCCCTGCCTCTCCAGGAGCTGTCGCTTCGGCAAATGGGTCATCGAGAGTGATGTCCTCCGCTACAGTTTCAAAAGCCTGCCATGTTGTTTCAACAGACAGGGCACATCAAACGTAACGACCTTGGCACTTGCACACCATTAGCAGTTTCGTCCTTGCGGACTTAGTAGCAATGTCCTTTCCCGGTGGAAAAATTGCAGTCACAATTGGAAGATGTCCATTACATTCCATTGTATGATTGCAAGGAAAATTCCCCCTGTCATTCGGTATCCGTAGAATCCTTCAAGAGTTCAAAAGTCAAAAACTGTCAAACACTTCTCAATGTTCCCTCCCACAATCCTCCAAAATATGTCTGGACACCAGATGATAAGATGATATAATGTTCACATGGCGTTAATAACCCCCCCGCAATAAAGGACGCCGACTCCCGGTTCACAATAATAAAACCCCCCCGCAATAAAGTACGCCATTTTTTTCCCCGTTTTTTTCAGTTTTTTCCCTTTAGTATTCGTTTTCAATTAGGCAATTCATTTGGGAATACATAGGTTTTTTTTTTGGAGTGAAAGTTCCTTTTATGTAATCATTTTCAATTAGGCAATTCATTTGGGAATACACAGGTGTTTTTTTTTGGGGGGGGGAAGTTCCCTTATGTATTCGTTTTCAATTAGGCAATTCATTTGGGAATACATAGGTGTTTTTTTTTGGGGGGGGGAAGTTCCCTTATGTGTTCGTTTTCAATTAGGCAATTCATTTGGGAATACATAGGTGGTTTGTTTTTTTGGAAAAGTTCTGGAGTGAAGAAAAATCAACAAGGCTCAAATGGTCGATTTCCTTACTAAAACCTTTCAAAAAATGCCAAAAAACAATCGCGCAAAGGGGGTAGCCTTGAAGTCCCCTGACATCAGACATCAAAATAATAATGTATGTTTGCACACCCCTAAATAAAGTATTTGGATTTCAGCGTTCTAAAATTTTGGTGGTTAATTAAATTTGTTTCTCAATTCCTTTCCTAGTTGAACCCTTTCTCAAACCCTTTCTGAAGCCCTCAAGACTCTTTGAGCTGGAAGCAGTAAACTCCAAACTCCAAATCTTGCCTGAAAAGTTCTGGAGTGCAAAAAAATCAACAAGGCTCAAATGGTCGATTTCCTTACTAAACCCTTTCAAAAAATGCCAAAAAACAATCGCGCAAAGGGGGTAGCCTTGAAGTCCCCTGGCATCAAAATAATAATGTATGTTTGCACACCCCTAAATAAAGTGTTTGGATTTCAGGGGTCTAAAATTTTGGTGGTTAATTAAATTTGTTTCTCAATTCCTTTCCTAGTTGAACCCTTTCTCAAACCCTTTCTGAAGCCCTCAAGACTCTTTGAGCTGGAAGCAGTAAACTCCAAACTCCAAATCTTGCCTAAAAAGTTCTGGAGTGCAAAAAAACTCAACAAGGCTCAAATGGTCGATTTCTTACTAAACCTTTTCAAAACATGCCAAAAAACAATCGCGCAAAGGGGGTAGCCTTGAAGTCCCCTGACATCAAAATAATAATGTATGTTTGCACACCCCTAAATAAAGTATTTGGATTTCAGGGTTCTAAAATTTTGGTGGTTAATCAAATTTGTTTCCCAATTCCTTTCCTAGTTGAACCCTTTCTCAAACCCTTTCTGAAGCCCTCAAGACTCTTTGAGCTGGAAGCAGTAAACTCCAAACTCCAAATCTTGCCTGAAAAGTTCTGGAGTGCAAAAAAATCAACAAGGCTCAAATGGTCGATTTCCTTATTAAACCCTTTCCTTACTAAAACCCTTTCAAGAAAGTTCACTTTATGTATGCGTTTTCAATTAGGTAATTCATTTGTGAATACTAAAGTTCCAAGAAAGTTCACTTTATGCATTCGTTTTCAATTAGGCAATTCATTTGTGAATACTAAAGTTCCAAGAAAGTTCACTTTATGTATTCGTTTTCAATTAGGCAAGTCATTTGTGAATACTAAAGTTCCAAGAAAGTTCACTGTATGTATTCGTTTTCAATTAGGCAATTCATTTGGGAATACATAGGTGATTTTTTGGTTTTTGGAACGTTCCCTTTATGTAAACGTTTTCAATTAGGCAATTCATTTGGGAATACGTAGGTGTTTTTTTTTTGGAGTGAAAGTTCCTTTTATGTAATCATTTTCAATTAGGCAATTCATTTGGGAATACACAGGTGTTTTTTTTTGGGGGGGGAAGTTCCCTTATGTAATTATTCGTTTTCAATTAGGCAATTCATTTGGGAATACATAGGTGTTTTTTTTTGGGGGGGGAAGTTCCCTTATGTATTCGTTTTCAATTAGGCAATTCATTTGGGAATACATAGGTGATTTTTACGATAGTTGAATGTTTGGGGGGGGGAGGGGGGGGTTTTGATTTATTAATACGATGTTGACATTAAGTGTGTTCACAATTGTCCACAGGCCTCTGGAGACTTCACAGGCTCCTCGGCCACATCGTCTTGAGTGGCGCTTTCCGGAACCTGCCAAGGAAACGACTTGGAGATGTGATCCCGAACAGGTACACAAGCTGCGCAACAAGCGTGCCTTGTGAGAACACAGCAGGCCAAAAGTGGCCAAAAGCAGATACAAAAAGATGGTGCGATAAGACTTTCTCTTTAAAACCATTCAAGGACCTGATGCTGTAGCCACAAAGAAAAGAATGGTACCATACAAATACATCCTGGAAATCCGTGGGGTCAGGGGACAATTCGTCTTCCTTCACAATGTTCCCTGCCTCTGCAGGAGCTGTCATTTCTGCAAATGGGTCATCCAGAGCGATGTCTTCCGCTAATACAAGAACCGCCTCGCGCTTGGCTTTAGCAGAACGCCAGGCACATGAACCTAAAAGCATCGAGACAAACATTTAATATAGTATCAATCTAGCCAAAGGGGAACACCTGGAAGTAGTTACCAGTTGCCCTGCTAGATCCCAGCCACGCAGCACACGAAGTCTTGCAGCGGCTATCCTCTGTTGTTTTCACTCACCAGGCTCGCGGTCAATCCACATGCAGCCATGTGCATAGCTCGAAGGGCGCCCTGGTAAAAGGCATTATAAGCCACCAGGACAGCGGCCATTCGACCTCAATGACTACAGTATATGTCCTCACAGGACCTTGGGTGAGAGCGTGAGCATGGATTGACACGGGCCCAAAGAAATGAAAATCGGACCAAAAGTGCCAGCTGTACGGCTCACAGCTGAAAATTCCTATCCGTGGCTCTGAATCTCAATTGAGTCAGCTCTGCACGGATCTTTCGCGCCTCTGTCACTGTGGCAGCATTCATCTCTTCATAGTCCAAGCCAAGAAGCAAAGCGTTCTCCAGAACACTCAGCATGGCATCACGTTATGCTCTGCCAACTCCATCCCATTCGTCGGGATACATGGGGACAGACGGTGCGTCCATGTTTCTGTTGATGATCTTCTCGATCTGCTCCTGAATGAGGCAATCCTCGATGGAAGGGCGCAAAGATTGTACAAAGTCTTCTCGCCTCTCGTTGACCTTGTTGTCCCGTATCCACAATGGACCAAATGTCGGATCTCTGCGGGAATCATCCTCTTGATGTCAGGACGATGTCCAGGATCATTGATTGGATCCGGTTCTGCATCTTGTTCTGTTTGTTCTTGGGATTCCTGCGTGGAATCCGCGTACTTTTGCCATCCTTGCCATTCTTGCATGGTCGGTGTATTGATGAGCTCGGCTTTGTTCCCGTTGAAGCTGTCTTGCTTCTTGACGTCCAATTCGCTTGCCGATGTGGTAGGCAATCAGGATGCCAAAGATCAGGATGATGCCAGCTTGTGAGATTTCACCCCGGTCTGCTTCTTGTGTTGGTGGGCATGGTAGTGTCGCTTGGAGCAATACTTCTTGCCCTCTTCCGTGGCCAGTCCACATCCAGGAAGTAGACAGATACGGCATTCTTCCAATTGTTCTTCATCCAATTCATTAGATCAGGGTGAAGATGCCCTCTTGGATTCTCTTCTTGCTCTCAAACTCCTGGGCAGCTTTGTCCAGTGCGTCTTGCTCGTCTTGATTTTCCCTTGTTTGGATGCGACTCTCAAAGGGTCGTAGAGAAGACTGTGCATTCTCCTCTTCAGCTCTTGTGCCAGCTTGATGCGGGCGGATGTCTTGGTCGATCAGCCAGTTTCATGCCAGGCGCCTTGGAGACTGAAGCGTCATATAGTGCTCGAGCATCGGTGATGCAAGGGGACTCGCCAAGCCATCCGATGATCTCCTCGTTGTCGGGGCGTTGGTTTGGCCAGATCATCAGGGCAAAGAGACACTTGAGCCACTCCAGAGAGCCAATGGCCATTGCTAGTGCCTGAGCCTCAGCTAAAAGTGAACTTCGGCAGACTCGTGTGAGTCTTTTGGATGCCCAGTCGATGACCGTCAAGGGGAAAGGCTTGCCACTGTTGAGCTCGTCAGAGTTGGCCACAAAAATCAGCCGCCCACCTTGGGAAGATCCATCGGGACGGGTCGCCCAACTGGCGTCACAGTACATGCCAAATCGGATTATAGTGGTCCATGTGCACGGACTTACTTATGCTTAGCGGAATTTTAGTTTTTTTCTTGTGACTATTTTTTGTGTAAAAATGTTTGCTGTTTTTGTTTGTATTTTTCAAATTTTCTTTTCTCGTTTGCTCTCAGCAAAGTTATTTTCCGCATCAAAACCAGAGACCCCCTAAACCAGCCATTTTACTTTGCTGGATAACTTGGAAACAGCTGTCAATCTTTGATTTCCAGCCGGGAAATGACCATTGAACTCTTAATGTTTGGAGGCGACAGGTTCAACCCAGCAGCTCTGTCACCAATGTAATTTGTGTTTTTCTCGTGGGTTTCCTTTCTGAAACTCGTTTCAAGGCAGAAAAGATATTACGGATAGCTCATGCGCTATTTTCTTTTCTCGTGGCGTTGGGCTCTGAACTGCCGCAGTTCCTGTCCTTGTCCGTGCATGGCTTTGGCTGTTCCGGCCAAAGCAACATTCAGCGCAATGCAGTCTTTGGCTGATCCGGCCAAGGCTGCATGCGCTGGGTCTGGCGATGGCAAGTCCACATGGATGCGGTTGTCAAGCAAATAGACAGCTGAGTTTCTTTTGGATCCTGCAAGCCCAGAGGCTGGGTCATGGTTACAGGAGCAGCCATGGGGGATTGGCTGCAAAGCTTGAGGATGAACGTGAAAGTTTTCTCGCCCTTGTTTCCCAAACTCGCACTAAGTTACTGAAAGCATTTCCGCTGCATGAAGTGCCAGACAGAGTGGAAAATTGCAGAAATGCGTTCTTTTGGATGCGGCAGCACTTGCATGGCACCGGCGTTGCCAAATGTTTGCAGGACCTGGAGATAGCCTTGGACATTTTGACGACAATCAACTTGACAGACTTAGATGCAGCCCCAGACCGTCGCATTGTCACAGGGTTGCCGCTGCGAATGCAAGGTGTTAAACGTGCCAAGCAAGAGTTTCTTCATGCTGAAGAGCTCATGGCACTTTTCGTGCAAGTGAGCCAAGCAGGGGTTCACTTGGGCCGACATGGGCACCTGGTTTGATTTTTTTTCGTGGCAGTGCACGAAGGCCGTGTGGATGTTAATCTTCGCACTGGGGAATTTCATGTGGACTTTGGCAAGTCGAACATCAGCTGCTCGGCTGAGATCGGATCGCCAATCCTGGCAGAAGCGTGACAGGCTGCTCCGGCCTGCGCGCTTGGAAGTCTTACTAAGGTGTCTTTTTTTATTTGTAAACGTTTGTAAGTCACATTGTGAAATTAACAAAATCTAATTCATAAATTTTGTAAGTCCTGAAACCCGCGTTTTTTCATGTTTCGGAATTTGAGAGTTTGCTGACGCAAACATGTATTTTGTCAACTGCTCACTTCTGTGTCCAAAGGATGGACAAAGTAGTGCTGTCGGCAAACAAGAGTTGATGCACACTGGAAGGCTTCTCACCTGATGGACTTTTCTTTGGTTTTTTCAAAGGCGGCGTCTCTTTCACTTCCTCTTTCTCTTCAGTGTCTGGATTTTCAGTCTCTTCCTCTTCCTCAACTTTCGTCTTGCTTCTGCTGACCTGGTAGGCCATCTTCAAATCCGTCAAGAGCTCTGGAACAGTTTTCCTTTTGGAAACATCCAGTGTAGGTAAAGGATGCTGCTGACGTTCTGCTTCTGCAGGAGCTGGCAAAGGCAAAGGAGACTGAGTAGTCCTTGCTGATGATTCGGACTTCAAAGACTGCATCTCAGCGCGTTGATCTTCCAAAGCAAGCTGCTCAGAAGGAGGTCGACCCCGTGCAACCAGGAGAACCATCTGCATCATGGCCAAGAGATCTTTCTTCTGGGGATGAAGGTTGACTCCACTCGCGGTGCTTCTCAGCTTGATGGTCCTCACAGCTTCCTCCAATTCCGCCGAAGGATGCGCAGGTGTCCTAGGTGTGTCTTGGTTTTGGGTTTGCCAAAAAATAGTTTACATTCTTATTAGGTGGCAAAAACAATCTTTATGAACTAAACCAATTAAACGGTGAGGACCGTTTCTATTATAAAGGGTGAAAACCGTTTTTACACACAATTAAAAAGAACATACTCTCTCATACGAAAAAAATGAACTGATTAGACAAAGATCCCACAAAAAACGGTGATAACCGTGGTACTGCCTCTAATGCAGCCAAGAAACAGAGCAGCCCCGAACAGAGCTTGGTGTGTAGCTGGCAACTCGGACCACTGGTGGCAACTGATGCAGTCGGAGCTCCTGAGTGGCTACACAGTTGTACTCTTTCAAAACGGCTCGCACCTGATGCCTGCACTTGTTGTAGGTCTGGTACTTCTCCAAGGGAGAAATTGCCTGATCCTTCCACTCGTTCCAGAACAGCAAGACGGTGAAAGTGCCCACCGTCTTCTCTGTAGGACAAAACAAGCCAAGCTTTGAAGCCCAGCTGCACAAAGCATGCAACTGGGAAGAAGGATCGCCAAGCAGCTGATGCCAGACCGACTGCGGCAGAAACCGATGTAGACTGCTATAGTCTTGCGCATCAGCCGAAGGACCCATGGGAACCACCTTCCGAAAGTGATCAACACACTGACTGCATGCATCAGCCACGGACTGAAGCATCACAGTCTTCATTTCCTCAGAAAAAAAAAAGGGGCCTGCACGCTTTCACACGCTTTGGCACTCTGCTCCTCGTTGAACTTGCCACTCCTCATCATGCCCAGACTTGTCCACCTGCTGCTGCTGAATCTTCTGGAACGAAGGCAAACTTCTCACATTCCCTAAGAACTTGTCAGCTGCCTAACTATGTCGCCAACCTTTGTAGCTTTCATGCTTCTTGAACAGTAAACCTACAAGCACATTCATAAACGATGCTTGACAGTGTCAAAACACCATCCGTACGAATACAACCGTGGGTGATGACCCTATATATATATATATATATAGGGTGAAAACCCTATACGGTAAATACCGCTATAAATGAATTAACGATAAAAACCGTCCACGGTAAAGACCGCTGAAACAAAACCAACTCGCATTTTCTCCCCCAATTTTTTGGTCGAATCTACTTGGACAGGTGAGCCACAAGAAATTCTTTGATTTCTAAATACCTCTGCTCATCATTCCAAAAGCCCCACGTCGACTTGAAGTGCTCCACGGGTCTCCTAGGATACACAACATCTACGAAAAAAACGTGGTGAAAAACAAGACCGGGCGTTTAGCAAAACACAAATAATGCAAGCCAGCTGCTCTTTGTAACGGCCATCCCCGAAATAACATCTGTAGTAAGGATATCCATTCTTCAGCACCCACTCGGACTTAAGCAAGATGTCCTTGAAGGTCTTCTTGTTCTCAGGCCTATAGGTACTTGTCTGTGAACTGTAGTGAAAGAAAGACAGATCATCACAGCGTGTAGCCACTGCAGACAAGGCACTCATCAATTGGGAGTGAGATCTCATCAGCGCTGCGCTTCATGGCGGCTGATGAACGTCCAACCAAAAAAATCGAACCACACTCCCGCGGAAAAAACAAATCCCTCTAAGTCGGTCATCACCGAATATAATAACACATGTCGGTCATTACCGAATCATAATTATAGTGTCTTAGCAATTTGCTGTGTACATACATATATGTCTATATATATGGCTATGAAAGATTTCAATACAAGTGTTCATACAAAGTGTATACATACAACGAACCACGCGCGGCCTATATACGACTAAAATCTAACAACCCTGTTCCTGGCACACAGCCCCCCCAAAAAATAGCTTCCAGCATAGAAATTTTCCAACTCCATTGGTGAGAGAGAAATGAGTCTTGAAGCGCAAATTCATAAGCTCTCGTAAGTCCCCATAAATCAGTTTTTGGACTTATATAACTTTTGTAAGTCTCACTTATAAACACTTACAAATAAAAAAAGACACCTTAGTAGTTTTACTTAGGCAGCAATGACCAAGTCAACAGGCTGATCCGGCCTTGGCGCTTGGGAGCCTCATGTTTGTATGGTAGCAAATGTTTGCACAGCGGCGGCCTCGCAGAAGCCAACTGCTCGTCGAGCTCGAAATCCATGACAGCAAAACAAGACGAAAGACTCTTAGGAGCCTCTCCGCTGCCCCTGACAAGCTCCTACGGAGAGGACGATTTGACCTCTCCTTAGGAGCATCGCCGTCGTTGGCGATGCTCCTAAGGAGAGGACGCGGAGAGGACGAAACTGAAATTCCGTTAAGCGATCATGCAAAACATACCATTGTCCTCTCCGTGTCCTCTCCTTAGGAGCATCGCCGTCGTTAGCGATGCTCCTAAGGAGAGGACGGTTTGACCTCTCCTTAGGAGCTTCCAAATACTCGTTCGTCGTCGCTTTTGGCTCCAAAGGTTTTGCAGCCGATAGGGGGCCTTTGGAATTTGATTCTAGGGTCCTTGGTGATTTAGTTCTACCTCTGATTGTGTGATATATGCGTTCCATTATTTATTTCTTTATCTATTTTATCTATCAAGGTAGGTGGCCTGGGTGTATACTAGTGAAAATGATCCCAAAGGAAAGATCGTCTTGGGTTAGTGTCCCTTGGATGTTTCAATATATTGTTAATTCTTATCCGCCATTCGGTAATCATGCCAAGATGGGGATTGATAATTAATGTCTCCATCCCATTTACCCTTCTATTCGTGGAAGTGTCAGTTCAGAACAAAGCATTACCATTCGGTCGTAGTTCAAAGTAGTTTTTTGGGGGTTGGGTACTTTGATAAAATATAACATATATTATCTATATATATGAAAATAAATATATATATATATGTATATATATATATCAATATATGCAGCCGATAGGGGGCCTTTGGAATTTGATTCTAGGGTCCTTGGTGATTGAGTTCTACCTCTGATTGTGTGATATATGTTTTCCATTATTTTTTTCTTTATCTATCTTATCTATCAAGGTAGGTGGCCTGGGTATATACTAATGAAAATGATCCCAAAGGAAAGATCGTCTTGGGTTAGTGTCCCTTGGATGTTTCAATATATTGTTAATTCTTATCCGCCATTCGGTAATCATGCCAAGATGGGGATTGATAATTAGTGTCTCCATCCATTTACCCTTCTATTCGTGGAAGTGCCAGTCGGAACAAACGATCACCATTCGATCGTAGTTCAAGTAGTTTTTTTGGGGGTTGGGTACTTTGATAAAATATAAAATATATTATCTGTCTATATATATATATATATCTATATCTCTCTCAATATATGCAGCCGATAGGGGGTCTTTGGAATTTGATTCCAGGGTCCTTGGTGATTTAGTTCTACCTTTGATTGTGTGATATATGTTTTCCATTATTTATTTCTTTATTTATCTTATCTATCAAGGTAGGTGGCCTTGGTATATACTAGCGAAAATGATCCCAAAGGAAAGGTCGTCTTGAGTTAGTGTCCCTTGGATGTTTCAATATTATTAATTCTTATCCGTCTTTCGGTAGTCATGCCAAGACGGGGGTTGATAATTAATCTCTCCATCCATTTACCCTTCTATTTGTGGAAGTGCCAGTCAGGACAAACGATCACCATTCGATCGTAGTTCAGATAGGTTTTTTTTGGGTTGGGTACTTCGATAAAATATAAAATGAAATATTGTTATGCGACGGATGTGTGGTTGCGATGGATACGGGAACCTCCAAACCAAAAGATCGGCAACAAAAAATTACTTTTTTCCTAAATCTCAAAATCAAGGACCCCGAATCCTTTGCGGCAAAAATCATGGTAGAATATAATAGTAGGGTCGTTTCCTAAGTCCACATGCCAATTTCTGCACCCTGAGATCGGCATGTTTTTTTTTCTCCTAAAGCCCAGGGTACAACCTCTGTATTGCCTAAGTCTAGGTGCAGATTTTTGCGACCTTACTTAGGCAATACCCCACCAAGCACCTAGGATATCGGCAAAAAAAAATCCTAACTCAGGGTGCTGATTCCTGCGCCCTGACTTCGGCAAATTAGCTGTTGCATTTAAAGGATATATGATGTAGACGTAGAAATAATGGGGGAAATTTAGTACTTGAAAAAAATAATGATCATCAGGGATAACATTGGTGGCCTTTCTACCAAAGGTATATGGGGGCACCACCCTAGAAAAAACAAGAGCGTGGTTGATACCTTTTCCATTTTGAAGTAGTGGACCCCAGTTAATCCAAGGAATATAATAAAATAGAATAACCGTAACCGATACTGGGATGATATCAATTTAGCCAACCAAGTGGTTGCCTAAGAGTGAACATAATAATGCAGATAGAATTTTCTATGAGCATGGTAAAAAACAAATAGTTACATTAAATAACCAATGGTAAGATGATACCCATTTAATCAACCACTTGGTTACCTCATAGGGAAAATAATAAGGTACCTATAATACAATTCAATTCCATTATCATATATTAAATATTTGGAAAGACCCAAGAATCCATTTCCAGAGAACCCAGATCAATTGCAAAACATAGATATAATATGTTTTATATTTTATCGAAGTAACCAACCCAAAAAAAACCTATTTGAACTACGATCGAATGGTGATCGTTTGTTCTGACTGGCACTTCCACAAATAGAAGGATAAATGGATGGAGAGACTAATTATCAATCCCCATCTTGGCATGATTACCGAATGGCGGATGGCGGATAAGAATTAACAATATATTGAAACATCCGAGGGACACTAACCCAAGACGACCTTTCCTTTGGGATCATTTTCATTAGCATATACCAAGGCCACCTACCTTGATAGATAAGATAGATAAAGAAATAAATAATGGAAAACATGTATCACACAATCAGAGGTAGAACTCAATCACCAAGGACCCTAGAATCAAATTCCAAAGACCCCTATCGGCTGCATATATTGATATATATATATATATATTTACATATATATATAGACAATATATGTTATATTTTATCAAAGTACCCAACCCCAAAAAAACTACTTTGAACTACGATCGAATGGTGATGCTTTGTTCTGACTGACACTTCCACGAATAGAAGGGTAAATGGATGGAGACACTAATTATCAATCCCCATCTTGGCATGATTACCGAATGGCGGATAAGAATTAACAATATATTGAAACATCCAAGGGACACTAACCCAAGACGATCTTTCCTTTGGGATCATTTTCATTAGTACATACCAAGGCCACCTACCTTGATAGATAAGATAGATCAAGAAATAAATAATGGAAAACATATATTACACAATCAGAGGTAGAACTAAATCACCAAGGACCCTAGAATCAAATTCCAAAGACCCCCTATCGGCTGCAAAACCTTTCCAGTTGTTTTAATGGTATTTCTGACCCGGCCGTTTCCCTGCCTCGGACACGGGAGCCATTGGCTGCTCCGGCCAAGGCTCTCCAAAAACTTCTTGCCCATGCTTTCGGACGAATGGACATTGAAATGGTCTCAGAAAAAGGACATATGGTAAGAAGCACCTCATCTCTGTGGGAGGCAAAATAGAAGGATGGACGAATATGGACGACGAGCCCAAGGTCAATGACCATGCGAAGGACGCGCCAGAGCCAGTGTGCTTCTTCAGCCCTCCCATTGAGCTGATGGAAGAGCTGTTGCACACATTCTTTGGGAAGATGGATGTGGATCTGAGGGCAGCAGATGGCAAACTAGCTTTTGCTTGTTTGCAGAACAGAGTGGCCTACCTTGGTGTCACCTACAACGAGGTCCACAGCAAGCTGTTGGAGGGACTTGACCTGATGCAAACCAGCATGGCAGACCCGTCGAGCCCTTTGTTCAACAACAACTATGCGCAAGCCATCGGCGTCGTGACCCACACTCCGACTCCGAAGCCGAAGCCAGGCCCAAAAGCAAAGACAGAAACCAAAAAAAGGAAACCAAATGCGTCTGGGAAGCCGAAGCCCAAGCCGAAAGCCAAGGTGACTGAGGAGCCTCCGCCTAAAAAATCAAAACAAACCAGGATGGATGGCGATGACGACGATAAGGAGACGAAGAGGAGGATGACGTTTGGGACCCGCTGGTTGCTGCCTAGCTTGTACGACTTGCGTGTGTGAAAGGAATTAGCTGCTCCGGCTACTCCTGCTCACGCACTGGCAAAGCAAGTCGAAAATTCTGAATTTTGAAATTTCGATAGCTCAGCAAGCAGATGGCAGGTCTGGCTACTCCGGCCGGGCTGCCACATGCAATGTGCTGGCTTTTTTGGGACGTTAAGGATCAGCTGCCCTGCCAAAATGGAACGCGTGCAGCCTCATGGTTCCAATCTCGCCGCTTCAACAATCAAGATTCAGAAACTTATTTCCTTTCCTCGTTCCCTGAAGGAACATTTCTCGTTGAAACCATGCAAAGTTATTTTGGTGATTTTTATCCATGCATGGATTTACCGGTTGCATCCCACCATGTTGCAAGTTTCGTCTGAAGCTTCTTTGTTTATCAAAGGTCAGCAAACGAAGTCTAATGGCATTGAAACGTCATTCCTTAGGAGATACATATGATGGTCAGGCATGTGTCTGCACAGTGGTGGGAATGGTTTCTATTATATACAGGGTTTTCTCGTTTACTTCTTTGAAAGATATTTTTGATTCTCGTTTTTAGCTGCCCCTGACACTCCCCTGACTTTGAAGAAAAACAAGGCCCAAAAAAAAACAAAATTCAGCTAAGCATAAGTAAGCGGATGAACAGGTGGGTGTTTGCAGTTTCTTTTGCAAACCGCAGGAATTTGTTCACCCCCAGCATGTCACCGATGTTGGCGGATGCGACCGATGCAGCCATGTGGGGCTGAGTTTGGAAAGAAGGCCAAGCCAGTGCTCCGAAGGCCTCGTGGTTGAGATTGTTCTCGAGGTGTGACCTTCTGCTTGGGTTGCGCCTTGCGGCTCTTGTCAATGTTCAAAGGCATTCAAAGGCTTGAGCTGGCGGATGTACTTCTCAAGGTCGAAAGAAGGAGACAGTTGATCCATTCATGGCTTGTACCATGTGGGTTCCACAGAAGGTCTGCTGATCGTGGTACTCCACAGAGTCAAATTTGAAACGATGCAGCAGCACATGCAGACGCTCAGCAAAACAGCTGGGTCTGTCGCCTTGGAGTTCCTTGGCGTCTTGCCTGAGTCTCCAAAAATAGTATATAAATTTACTAATTCTCAAAATTTACGTAAATCAAAGAATTTAGGTTTTAAAATGTTTAAAAAGTCAAAATTAGTAAATTGATTTAGGCATATACCTAAATCAATTTAGGTTTATACCTAATTTTTCTTCATTTTTTGAAGCTGTTTTTTTTTGTATATTTTTTGTTGAAAAACAAACAAAACTAGTTAACAAATGTTTTGGAAATAAATCATTTTTGAGATGGAATCAATGCATTCAGGTTTATGATTTGTTCTTTTTTGGTACAAGTTTAAGGTGTAAAAAAGATTCCCATGTAAGAAAGTAGCTCACCATGCCCAAGGAAGTTGTACTTATTGAAGATGTTTTTAAGCAAAAGGACTTCAAGACAATGATTCTCAAATATAATGGCTTAAGTGAGAAGACTCAAGTAAGTGGTTTCAAGTGAAATCACTGGTGCATTTTTTTGCCATCACCATCTAGTGTATTGAGGACCTGGCTGATTACTAGTGGACCATGCAAATAGAAAACAAACATGTTCATTAGAAAGAAAATATCATCAACACACAGCCATCACCACAATCAAACCAAAATAAAACATGTAAAACAGTATTACAGTTGAACAGTGCCAACAAGACACGCCATTCAAAATGTTAAGAAAATCAACAGCAAAAGAAAAACAATAAAAACAAACAAAACGTATTAATGTAAATATGTGAAAAACACGACAAAAAATTAGGTATATACCTAAATTAAGTTTGGTATATAACTAAATCAAAATTGTATATACCTAAATGTTTTTCAATAGTAAATATTTACTAAGCTAAGTAAAAATTTACGCATTTTTTCGACCTAAATCCAAAAAAATACGTGAGTGTTTGCTGACCAAAATTTTACTATTTTAGGAGACTCAGGGTTCAGGACCAAAGACTCCTTCACCACAGGCCATGATGTCGTCCACATGAACTCCAAAAAGTCCATCGGCGACAAAGTTCTGACCATCCATTTCAAAGATGGTGAGGTCGTGGTCGGACTCCATGGCAAGTCGAACTGAGATGTAAATTTTGCATCCATCCAGTTCATTTTCAGGAGTGCCACATCTTGGATCAGAGCCTTGTCAGCCGTGTCGTTCCATTGCCGTGGGGCTCGGGCGTCTCCAAAAGCTGGTTGGTCATTTGCATGACCTGATCCTCCTTCAAGCCCAACATCTCGGCCAGGAGTCTCCACATGTCGGCGGAAGGCTCGCCGTAGATCTCGACCTCTTGATGGATGTAGTCGCTCTACAAGAATGCGCTCTTCACGTCCATGGTGCCGATGCGCCATCTTTTGCAGCATGCCATCAGGACCAGCAGGTACATTCCAACTCGAGAGATCGTAGGCGATTCCGTGTCCAGCTTGCTTAGATCAGCCTGGCGCTTGCTAACAGGTTAACATAATTATAGCTATTATGTAACTGTTTAATAAAGGTTTATTGGAGTTAGCTATCCATTTAGCTAAAAGGTTAGCTAACAGGTTAGCTAAAGGGTTTAGGGGTGCATTTAAGCCTACTGACAGGCTTGGAGAACGTGATGAAGGAAGGCAATGTGCTATAGCTATCATGTCAAAATGTGGAGCTGTGGATGTGAAACATGCTCTTTGACATGGCTCGGCTGGTGAATCAAATATTTTTTTGGGCGCATCCCAAAGAAAAAAACTAAAATGTTTTGTTCCAAAGAAAAAATGGTTTCCATTAAACCAGTGGTGCAAGACATTGCCCACATCATGCACATGGATCATGGACGAACCTGCAAAGGTTTAAAACCATGGACATGAGCCTGAGGAGGCTGAAGCGCCATCAAACTCCAGTAGTGCCTGCATGGATCATGTATCAACCTGCCAAGGTTGAGATCATGAAGTTGAGCCTGAAAAGGCTGGCTTGCACTGAAATTTGAAGACGCAATATTGTTTTCATCTCCAAGGCAGCGGTGTGAGAGTCACAATGCCTGCTTTTGTTTGGGCCCACACTACTGCAGTCTTTACAGCTGTGTGAGAAATGACATGTGCAGCCCCATCAGCAGCCACTGGCTCTTGCCAAACCGAATACTCCTTGTGCTTTTCCACCAAGACGAAAAGGGAAATCAAAGAACAATATGCTTTCCCATCGGTCAAATGCACTTGGATTCTCCCAGCTTTGCCGCCATGGAGTAAAACAATATCTCCCTTGCTGACTTGACCATTTGGGAACAACTTCAGTGTGTGTCCTGTCCAAACATTTTCTGCGAAGGGCCAAATCTCTTTGCCAATGTGCAGCAGCTTTTTGGGCAAAAGAGATTGCTTTAGAAAGCTCGGTTCTGTGGACAACGAGGAGCTGGAAGACAGCTGGTGCATCTCATGGTTGACCACTTCCTCAATCACACCTTGTTCAAAATATTGCGTGTTGAAGATGCATGCAGCATGCCTGGAAATATCCTTGTGCTTTCGCTCTTGTGAAAAACAGCTGGCTGTCATTCCATGCAGCCTGAGATGGGTGCTGAAATGAAGAAGCCAGTGGTGTTTTTTGATCATGTGGTCCTGCCACCCAGCTGCAAGCCACAAGGACAAGGATTTTTCCACCTGTGCTTCGGTATCATCAGGTGTCAAAAATCCATGGTGGGTGTATTGGAACATTTGAACGACCATGGCCAAACTCAAATACGCGTTGCATTCCTCCAAGTGCTTGCCAGAAGGTTTGACAACAGTCTGGGCAAAATGCGTCAGAATAGGTTCTAGGCTGAGGAGCTCTGAAGCGGTGCAATTCATTTTTCCACTTTTCTTGTGCTTTTTCACTCTTGCAGGATCCAGCATCGCACTGATGTTATATAATACTTGCTGGTGCTTTGGCAACTGCCACAAACCAACGTACCCTTGCAAGGTCTCCCACATGTCCAAGGAATTGAGCCACAAGAACGTAGCGATAGCGAAAATGCCATTCGACAGCAAACAATGGAGCCAGTCATGGACCCATTGTGTGCAAGGCTTGAGCAAGCCTTGGAGCGAAGGGCTTGCCAGCAAGCTGTTTTCATCCCAAGAAATGCCGCAGGCTTGCTCCCATTGCTTGAAATCACTGGCAGACAGGAACCCAGCTCTGTGCCTCTCAGCTCGTGTTTGCATCCTGGCCCAAGATGCCAACACTTCCTCATCAGATGCCAGCTCCAGCTGACTGACTTTCACATACTTGCAAACTTCTGGCAGCTCTTCTTCTGAATCTGACCCTGCCTTCTTAGCTTTGATTTCGAAAATGTTTTTGCATTGTAAGCAAAAGCGGCTTCCACTGTCTCCCTTCACGCTGTAGCAATATGTCATTGCTCCACCATCTTGCAGAAAAAAAGCAAAGGACAGCTTTACCAGGACAGTGGGCGCTCTTTCACCTTCGGGTTGTTTCAACAAGATGCCTAGGTTCTCACATCACAGAGAGGATTCCTAAATGTGTTTTCCAAAATCTCTCTCATCACCTGGCTCATGGAAGCTGCCAAAGTAGAGACCAAAGAAGATCTGCAAACAAAAAGGCACACCCACGCATCGGTGTCAGACAAAAGCGCCTTCATTTCTTTGATGGCACAATATACTACCCAACATTTGCGTCCAACCTTGCTTGCAAGAGGATTACCAGGCGATATTTCATCTGAATAAAGTATCAAGGAAAGTGATCCGTGCCTTGCAAGCAAGGTGTTCAAGCACCTGTGAAAGCCACCTCCTGCTTGGTAAGCATGGCAGAGAAAAGTCAAATAGTTGACAAATTTCAAAGCAATTTTGCTTCCATCGGTGCAAACCAGCTTCTTTTCATACACCAAAGGACCATAAGCTGTTGAAGTGCGGATTAAATGTCGGTCTGCTGCCCGCATACCTTTGGCTTCCTTGGCTTTGGACATGTGAGGCATTTCCTGCCTCATGTCTTGTAATTTCCTCAATTTCGCAATTTTTCCGTCTGCAGGGCAGCTAGGTGCCTTGCTGGAAGAGCTAGCTTCCATGGCGGGGAAGATGCGTTTCTCCGTGGTTTGGAACAAAGATTTGGTTAAGAATACCTGGATACAGTTTTTCTTTTGATACAAGGTTGTTCAACAAGAGGAACTGACTGAAGAGAAATGTCTTGAAGATGCAGAAACTCAATTGCTGGGCCATATTCAATGGTGACAAAGCTTCGAGAACATGAAGCGAATGAGTCTGGAAGTGGTTAAAGCACATGCTAGCAGTGAGCCTGCAAAGGCTAAGGTGCAGATGCCATGAATGAGCCTGCAAAGGCTTGAACATAGTTGGAGAGAAAAGCCGTGCATGAGCCTACAAAGGCTTAAACAGCGTTGGAAGGAAAAGCCGTGCATGAACCTACAATGGCTTAAACAGTGTTGGAAGGAAAAGCCGCGCATGAGCCTACAAAGGCTTAAGCAGTGTTGGAAGAAAAGCCGTGCTTGAGCCTAGAAAAGCTTCAACGTTGTTGGAAAGAACAGCTTGTCGCATGAGCCTGCAAAGGCTGTAAAGCATGAGCCATGACTGATCCTGTGAACGCTTTGAAAAGATGCCATGAATGAGCCTGCAAGGCTTGGAGTACGCAGCAGGAAAGGTTAGGAATGCCATCACCTCATGAGCTTGAACAAGCTTCAAATATATTCTCTCATGGATGAGCCTGCAAGGATAGGCTGACAAGATTCTGACCAGCAATCATGCCAGAGAAGCTCGTTTCAATCTAAAGCGCCAGGAGGAAGCAGAAACTTCAAAGTACAGCACGACAGGTATGCCAAGGCTGCTTGCAACCCTGCAACACTCAATGTTGCCAACCCATCAAGCAGAAATCGGCCCAGCCAGGCTTTCCCAGCCCCCGCATCACACTGTCTTTCCCTTGGGCGCTTTCTTGCCCTTCTTGGATTTGGACTGCTTCCTTTCGGCCATATAAGCTAGCCACGCTGCCCTGCCATGGCAACGAACACCACCATATGCTGGTGATATGCAAGTACTGCACCCACGGATGTTGCCCCGGCATCTGAGGCAACCCAAGCCCCCTTGATACACTGCCACTGGCTTGCTCTTAGGTGCAGGCTTCATCTTAGCCTTCTTCTGCACCGGCTTCTTTGACAGAATGTCCACGGTCTGTTTGGAAGCAGGTCTTTTCATGAGACCACGACCTGCTTGCTTTTTTTCTCGAGCTTGGCAAAAGCATCTTCTTCCCAATCTTCCAAGGTTCTTTCATTGTTTTCCAGAGCAGCTTGCGGCTGTGTCTGCGGTAGAGTAGCAAGTAGATTGTTGGAAGGTGCAGCAGGCACATTAGCAGCCTCACTTGCTTTCGTGACAGGTGCCACAGCAGTGTGTGCTGTTGGCGTGGTCATAGTCAAGTGGGATCCATTTTCCAAAGGCATCCTTGCACCACGCTGCTCGCCACTGCTGCAAGACAAAGTGTCAACACTTCCCTGCTTGGAAAAGAGATGGCTCTGCGGATGCATGTGCAAGACTGTATCCAAAGTCCCAGCAAGTATCGAATTGCTTCTGTTGATGAAATTTTCCAGCAAAGCCTTGAGGTTTCCAGTCGGCTGCTGCAGAACTCCTTCCTGGGGTCCCACACTTACAACTTCCATCTTCGTGCCAGCAGAAGGGGTGCCTCTGAGAGAAAAACCGGTGCTTCGCACGTGATTGTCCTTCATGACAGTCGCCAGCCAGGCCCACAAATTGACACCCCACTGGCTTCTCTTCTGGGTAAGCTGATTGAAAATGTTTGGGACTCAGGCCTGCTGGATCCGCGGGGTACACCTTCAGAGGGAGACACTCAGGAGGATTGGGTGTCGCAGAGTTCGCAAACGTAGTTCGCACATGTTGAGAGAGTCTGTAGAAGCAGTCTCCTTCGGGTCTTCTGCCTCCCCTCTGCATGTCAAAGCATATCAGCAAGGCGGTCATGACCTTCTTCGTGCTTTCTTTCAAGCTTTTGACCCCTACCAGCTTGCACCTGGAGGCGAGAACACATGCTCCTTCAAAAGGATTGCAATTTTCCAGCTTGGTGATTTCTGATTGTGTCAAGTAGGCTGAGCCTGAGTTGTCACTATCAAGGCGGACTGCGCAGATCCCAAAGCTTTTGTGTCCAAAACGGACTGGAGGCTCGTTTGCAGGCATTGTGGCAAGTCACATGCCTTGACAAGGTCATAGCAAGCAACCACATCAGCTGTAGACAAACTCATATGCTCCAGCTTGTGCTTGAGGCTCGCCCCCAAACCTTCCAGAAGCTGCGGTTCACCAAGTCTTGCCTTCAACAAAGTACTGGTAGCGTTGACTTCCAACTGGAAGTCACTCAAAGACCACATGCTGGCAAGGGTCGTGCTGTCGCTTCTGGAGGGCTGAAAACTGGTGCCAAAATGGCGAATGCAAATTGCTAAGTGGAGAGTGGAGATGGCAATTCGTTGTGTGCAAAGAGCGAGCCAAGCAAGGAAACAAACCATGAGCCTGCATAGGCCAGCATTTCCGCGTCGTCAAACAGCAGCCTGCAAAGATTGAATGCCCTCATGAGAACATGAGCCTGAAAAGGCTGAAGCGAGTCGTGCCAACGAACAGGCTGGAAAGGTTCAAATCAGCGGAACATGAGCCTACAAAGGCCGACGCACATGGTATGAATGAGCCTGCTAAGGCTTAAGTACGCTCAATAGATGATGAGCCCCTGAAGGCTGACTTTAGCTGAATTATGGAGAAAAGAACATGAGCCTGCGAAGGCTGACGCATATCATGCCAAACAGGAGCCTTGTAAGTCTACAGTCTGCCATGCCAAGATGAGCCTCCAAAGGCTAAACTACTCTAGTTGGCCGCCATGTTTGTTTCTGCGAACTGATGAAGGAAATCCACTCATGCCTTGTTGCACAAATAGGAAAGCTTAATTTTCTTCCAAACCTGGCTCACATTCCTTCCTCTTCCTCGAAGACGAGCTGGCCACACCTTCCTCACATTGTTCTTGTTCTTCAAGAAGGCTTGTGTCTGACATGGAGGCATCCTGGACGGAAGGCATGTTGATGGAATGGGCATCCAACAATCCCCTGTCCTTGAGGTATTTGATCCAACGTGGGCATTCCAAGGCATACGTCGTAGGCTGTCCATGATCATAGACCACGACAATAGCATTTTGGTCTCCGTCCAAAATGAGGCCATCACTAAAACGCAATGGATTCACCTCCATGGCGATGAAGACACAGATGCAGGGGAATTGCAGACAGCAGTGCCGATGCTGCTGTCAAAAGCTGGGCCAGCTGAACTGACAGCAGGAGACGTAGCAAGTTTGGGTTTGTAAGGAAAGAATGCTAGGGAAAGATGCCACTGAAAATTAAAAACAGATGGCAAAATCATTATCGAAACCGTTATGAATATGAATCATGGGCTTATAGCAAAATAAATAAATAAATAAATAATATATATATATATATATAAATTTTGGATTCAGATATCTGAATCGAAATTATGAAATAGCATTTTGGATTCAGATATCTGAACCGAAAATTTTAACCAAGCAATTTGGATTCAGATATCTGAATCGAAATTGTGAAATAAGCATTTTGGATTCAGATATCTGAATCGAAATTTTGAAATAAGCATTTTGGATTCAGATATCTGAATCGAAATTTTTAATCAAGCAATTTGGACTCAGATATCTGAATCCAAAATTTTAAGTAAGCATTTTTAATTCAGACGTTTGAATCGAAAATTCTTATTCGATGCAAGCTATCGTTGCACATTGCTCCAAGAAAAGCTGAAGCAAATGAGCCTACCAAGGCTAACAACATTAGACAGGAAAGGCCATGTGTGAGCCTATCGAGGCTGATCGAACATGCATGAGCTTGTAAAGGCTGACGTGCATGCCAGGGAAGTTCAACAGGCAAAGCAAAGTGTGAGCCTACTGAGGCTGGTCGAACATGCATGAGCCTGTAAAGGCTGACATGACAGCACAAGCATGAGCCTTAACAGGCTAGTTTTACTTGAAGGACGCTTTTATTTTTTCTGGGCCGCTGCTGGGCTGCTGATCAATGCTTGTTACCGCCAGGGTAGATGGAAGCCTTGCCATCATACTTATTGTCCTTGCCATGGTTCAGCAAGTTCTCCAGGTGCTTATCCACTTGCTCCGTCATGTCTTTAGAGTGCCAGTAGTAGTTCTGGCAAAGCTCCATGGCGTGCTCCATATTTCCACTCATCAAGGCTCCCAGCAAGGGGACCATCTTGTGGAACCATCCCGACGGATTCATCTTTGGGGGCATGATCTTTTTCTCGCATTCGGACTGCACCACAGGAGCTGGAGGAGGATTCACCTTCCAAGAGCCAGTAGCAGCCTGGCACCAGCCTGTCTCCTCTTCCTTGCGCGAGTTCCACTTTTCAGAAGCACCATGTTGCCAGCTCTTATCCCAGGAGTCCTCCAACCACGAGGTCCACTCTGCAGAAGCGACATGGGGCAAGCTCTTATCTGGCAATTCCTCTGACGCCTCTTCCTTGCAGATGTAGCCAGCTTCCATGGCTGCTTGGCAATCCTCTGCATTCTGATTCTCCCAGTATGCTTCCTCCTCAGCAGTGGCTCGGAAAGGACCAGCTGCAGCTGGCTCTTCGTGGTAAGGGTCAGGCCACCAGTTATCGTACCCACACCACTCTGGCTCTGCTCCTTCTGCACCTTCTGTGGCAGCTGCATTTTCAGGTTTATCGGATAAACCTGATTCGACGGGGTCGGAGGACAGCATCTGAGTGAAGGTACCAACGTCATCTGCACCATCTACAGTGCAGCTTGGTGCCTGCAGGGATGATCAATAGTCAATAGTGGGTGATGGGTCTTGCAACTTTGAACTGCCCTGCCTCGACAGAAGTGGTAGAGCCTCTTCCATCCCCAATCCTCCTAGGGTACTTACCGGCTTTTCCCTTGAAGACCCAGTCCAACGCTCTTTTCATTGGGATGGCTTCACAGAGCTTGGGCCACACCCTGTGCAAAAAGTAGATGGGCTTGGAAGCAAGATCATGACTCTGGGAAGGTAGAGGCTTACAAAGCATGTCTTGCATGAGCCTGCAAAGGCTGAAACCAAAGGCAGCTGAAAATATGTTTGCAGCGTACGAGTTTGCACGAGCTTTGAAAACATGTCTTGCATGAGCCTGCCAAGGCTGACAAACAAATGCAAAAGGACATGTTTGTATGAGCTTGCGCAGACTGAGACAGCATATCTTGCATGAGCCTGAAAAAGCTTATATAAAGAACATGAGCCTGCAAGGCTGATCCCACACATGAGCCTGCAAGGCTGATAAGACCATGCTAGACATGAGCCTTCCTAGGCTTACGCTTAGCCACTGGTACAAGAAAACATTTTGTCCATTCCCCCAAGCTCTCAGTCTTCGTGCTCCACATTGGCAGCTTCTGACTTTGGAATCTCATTGAAAATTTTCGTACAGTCAGGCTTCAAGAACAAAAACGCTGCAGATAGTTGGTTTGGATCCAACTCGATCTGCAAATCACTCAAAGTGGCCCTCTTAGCTGCAGCCAAGACATGCACCTCGGTGCCATGGACATCAATTGTGATGGCTGCAGCGTCCAGCCTCATTTTTTTCTTTGGCTGTTCCACTTCCTTCTCTTCGTCAAACATAGACTCTTGTGCTTCCAATTCGCCATGGCCATGAGCTTTCAAAGCCGCTTGTCTCTTGGCTTTCAATTCTTTCAATTTCTCACTGCCAACAAAAGTAGGGTTCTTGCCAAGCTTGCACATGGAACCACAAAGTAAATTGCATATTTCTCTCGAAGTGGGCCTCAGCCTCAACCACGTCTTGCCCAAGGACTCTTCCAGCAGACTTTTCGGGATTGCTTGCTTCTTGCCATTGTCGAACTGTATGGTCACCTGGCGGTCAATAGTCACAGAGCCAGCCATGTCAAAATTAGGGGAACAGAAAGTTTGAGCCTGCTTTCAGAAGGAAAGAAAAGACGGTCAGAGAAATGAAGAAAACATGTTGTATGAGCTGCGAAGGCTGAATACGAATGCCATTGAAAATGTATGTATGAGCCTGCAGAGGCTTAGAAAGTATCTTGCATAAGCGTAGACTGAGAAGAATGCCACGATGGATATATGTATGAGCCTGCAGAGGCTTAGAAAGCATGCTTTGCATGAGCCTGCGGAGGCTAACAACAAATGAGACAAAACACACACACACATATATATATATATATATATATGAGCCTTCACAGGCTGAGCAAAAATGTCCTGCATGAGCCTGCAGAGGCTGAGCAAAAGTGTCTTGCATGAGCCTCCAAAGGGTTAAAGCAGCTGTGAGCCTGTGAGGCTGATAAGACATCATCTTGAGTGTGAAGAGGCTTACTGTCTTAAGTCTCTGCTTTTTTTGCTAGCCCATTGCCAAATCTCACTTTTTTACTTTAGACTTCCTGCGAGCTGCTGGCAAAGGCTCCAAGAGCAACTCTGTTCCTTCGTCAATCTGCCGCTTGTTCTTGTACACAGGGATTGTCATCTTTTCATGTTTCACTTGCACCTTTTCCATGTTTCCAGCAGACTCGTTGCCATCATCAGCATGTTTCAGAAGATGAAAAGGCACAAAGGACCCACTGCCTTTCTTGAAGTCAGCTTTTGGTGGTGCCACTACAAACGTCTCCGTCCTTCCTTGCACTTGCAGCACACAAGCATTTTTGGCCATTTTGGACATGTCACAAATTTGCACGGAGCCAAATGGCGCCAACTTCAAGCTTCCTTTCATGGTCTTCCTGGCATACAAACTGCCTGTGTTCGAGATGGTGACATCTGGTTCACCCTGCTTCTCGTAGAATTCATACACTCCCACCTGGCATTGAGCCTTCGCAAGCAAGACATCAAGCTGTTGGGATTTCAAAGGCAGCATGTTCTCCAGTCTCCAGTTTTCCATCGTCTACAAGCTCAGGCTCTTTCAGGGTACACACCTTCCAATCTTTCAAATCTGATAGCTTCACAACTGCTTCTTCAAGAGATCCAAACAAAGGCTGGTGAGTAAATTTTCCTGCTCAGGAATCAATGGCGACAAACTTCCAGATCTTGCGGTGGTCATCCTTGTGCACATAGAGCTTTCCAATTGCCAAGTGCTTGTGGCTTTCCAGCGCGATGTGAGATGCACTTGCTGCGTCCTGCTCCCAACAAACTCACATCGAAAAAAAAACACATGCCCTGGCAAACATGAGCTCGCAAAGACTGAAGGCTGCCAGAAAAGCTTTCCAAACTTGGCAACATGCCATGCCAAACATGAGCCTGCAGAGGCTGAGAAGTTGTCAGTCCAAGATTGAGCCTGCAAAGGCGAGAACCTGCTATGCCCAGAATGAGCCTGCAAAGGCTGAAACGTGCCATGCCCAAACAGAAGCCTGCACAGGCTAACAACCATGCCAAGCATGAGCCTGCAGAGGCTAAGAGCATGTACACTTCTCTTGTCTGGAACCTTCAAAGAGACAACAGCTTCAGCTTAGGTAGTGGCAGGTACAGCTTGAGCAGGTTGAGCTGGGTTCGGTGCTCTGTTCGGGTTCTGCAAAGACGACAATTCTTCAACGAAGGTGTCATTGACTTCTTGCAGGTTATTGTAAACCTTCTGCTCGCGACCCTTGCCTGATTTGTTCGTCAGGACCAGAACTACTCTCACCAGCAGCCTGCCCATCAGAGTGATGCCTTTCTTGTCTGTCTGCAAATGCCCTTGGCACAAGGTCTCCCATGCCAAAGAACACAAGTCTTCACCCTTTTTCACATCTGCTCTGATTTTCGCATGCTTCAATTTGTCCAAGTCGCTCTTCACCAAGAACTTGGATATCGAATCCACTGACCTGGGGCTGGTGCAGTTTGCTGCTAAACACCCGGCTCTCAGCCAAACGAACGTTGTGTCTGGATCTTTGAAATCCAGAAATGTCACATGGTCCATGAACTCCTCGCCAATGCAAGCATTGCTGCCATAGAGCTTCGAAATGCCATCCAACACTTTCATGACAGGGAAATCTTCACCTCCACCGTACAATCTCACATAGGACCCAATGGTTTCCATGTAGTGAGAGCAAGCAGGTTGAGATGCCACAGTCAATTTGACTGCTTCTGCCATGTCCTTGCATTGGTTGAACCAGAAAGCGACCTGCATGGCAGCCTCAATTTCGTTCATGTGGCTAGCCAAGGGATGCGAAGAATTTTGAGCTTGTTGTATCAATGCAGGAAGATCACTAAATTCTTGCTCCACCTCCTGCCTGATGATTTTCCAAGTCCACCCAAGTGAATGGGTGCTCATCGCAACAGAGCTTCAAGCGAAAGCTGGCCATTTGGGCACATCTCCAGCAAACCAGGATCATCGGTCGCACATCCCTGTGCCACACTCTTGACAAACGAGACAGTGTGGCTTCCAGAAACGGACAAATACCTTTCAGTGAAGCGAACCTTGGCTAGCTTGCCACCGCTTTGCTCCTGCAAATCTTGGTTGGCTTGGAACTGCTGAGACCTGGTGGCTGCTGTTGCAGCGACTTCAAAGCAAATGCCATCTAATCTGCTGAGGTCTGCCCCTGTTTTCAGCATCTTGCAACCTTTGGCATGCACTTCGGCTGGCAAGCACATTTTTCCAGCCCGGTTCTGCGGGTGTATCAGAATGTCATTGCAATTCGGTTGGGCTTCATAGAGCAAACCATGTTCCTTCAGAATCGCCATGATTCTGTTTACTTTCACATTCAGTTCCAACTGTTCATCTTTCTAGCACCAACTTCGCCACTTTAGGGTCCATGCTACCGTGCTGGCTGGATTAAAGAAATTTTCAAAGCTCCAAGAAGTGACACATTGCCTGCTCTTGTTGCATGCTAGGGAAAGGGACGCGTTTGTTCTGTGGTGATTTCTGGGCTGCAACTCCTTGAGAAAATAGTTCAAACAAAAGACAGCAAGCTAACATGCATGAGCCTTCAAAGGCTGAAGTTCAGAATGAAGAACAACACATGACCCTGCTTCAGGCTTACAAGCATGTCACTATGCAACAGATGAACATGAGCCTGCAAAGGCTTAAACATGACCCTGCACAGGGTGATGGCCAACCATGAGCTTACAAGTTTTAGTTTTGGAAACTTTTGACAGTACCTACCAACATGAGCTTGCCTAGGCTACCAAACAAAGCTTCCAGAGGCTTGTCAAAAAAAAGGGAAGGAATACCAAGACTATGCTGATAGATTTTTCTAACAAGCGCGCATTTTTTCTTTAAAAAACAAACGGCTATGAATGTTAGCTTTATGCTGATCTGTGTTTGGGTCTCAACATCGTTTTTTTCTTCTTCTTCCAAAACCTTGCAGGTATGCATGTTAACATCCACGGCAACTGTTTTTTGTTCTTCTAAAGCTCCTCTAAGAGTTCATAATGTGAAAAACTAAAGGTCATAAAGTTTAGCTAATTGTGCTAAAATTGTTAATAAACATTAGCTAACAAGAATATATTTTAAGAACTTTAAAGCAAATAGATAAAAATAACATAAGTGATGTAACTACTTGAAAGTTTTACGCCAAATATAACTAGTTATAACCAATTATCAATGAGCTAAGAATTGTTTATTATTTAGTTATGTAAAGGTGCTAACGTCTGCAACCCACTAGCACCCACACAGCTGATCTAAGTGGGTTCCAGGACATCCTTGTGCTTGAAGCCCTGCAAGATGACTCTTGCGTGAGGTTGATTCTCCTTGTACCTCAGCAGGAATCGCATTGGGACAATCGTTCCCTTGGGGCACTTTGACCGAGAGATTGGTCGCCATGCGTCATTTTCAGCCCCGGGAACCAATGCTTTCCTTTTGGCCTCAGCGAAGGCTTTCTTTTCATCGCGGCCCAAACGACTTTCCACCACAGCCTGAAGAATTTCTTCTTCAGTGATCTCAGCAAGATGAACTTCTTCTGTCTTCCCTTGCTTGGGTTGAGATTGCCCGTCAGCTTGACGTCGTGGAAGTCCATCCAGGCGCCGATTGTGTTCGTCAGAAACTCGGCTTGCAGTTCTCACTGCTTGCTCCAGATGTCTTCGTTCTCGTGCCCGGTCAGTATCGCTTTCTTGTTCAGGTCCAGGGCACTCTCGACAATCTCATGGTGGGGATCCAAGAAATTCGGGTTGATCGAAGTCAGCATGCCCCGAATCTGTTGCTGCTCTTGACTGATCTCGAAGTCCATCGGTTGATCGTCAAGTCATCCCGGCTCAGCAGGAGGTTCTGCCCCAAGTCCAGAGGGTGAAATCTTCTCCTTTGGCTGAGATGGGAACTTGGCAGCTTTGCCCTTGAGCGGGTTCGGCAGTTTCTTCTTGGCAGAGGCCTTCTTGCCCTTGCTCTCCTTTGACTCGGCCGGTGCGGCCAGATCAGGTGTTGATCAGGAGAGTCGTCGTTGATGACGGGTGTTGTGGTTCATGCGGGGGAACTAAAAGAGCACCATCTGAAGTGTGAATGGAAGAGCCACCCCCACAAAGAGGGAAAATCATCAGGAGTTTGAGCACGGGATGCCAAGTCCAATCCACGTACTGGGCCTCGCACAGGTCTGAGAGCAGCCAGGATGCGCTCATTTTCCGCTCCTGGTTTGGCTTGTCTCTCATAGCATTCAGGCACCGTCTCATGACGGAGTTGTTGTTTTGTCGCCCGAACCAGTGAACTGCCATGAACCACCCAGTAGATCATCGTCGCTTTGTCGATGCTGGCCTCAACTGCAATGACCAAAGCAGGTCCTCGCCACCGGAAGGGGTCAAGTTTTTGAGTTTGAGGCTTCCAGTATAAAACCCAGTCACCGACAAAGAGTTCATCTTGGCAGCAGCTCGTAGAGCAAGGTCTTGATTCGCCTTGTGGAAGGCGATGGCAGCTTTCTGCTTGGTCTCGAGAATGCGCGGCAAGTCCGCTTGATCGCCGAATGATTCTGGGCCAGGGTCATCCATGAATCTTGGTTCCTTTTCGTCGGGGGGGGGGTCTTGCAGGGGATTTTATAGCCAGGAATTGAGGGGGTAGGCGCATAGGTTTTGAAAGAACATAGTGAAAAACAAAAACCATCACCCACCAGTTGGCCTCTATAACATGAGTTGCCTTGACGCCCCATACCAGGAAAGCAGAAACATAGAGCTTGGCTATAAAATCACCAAAAAAAACTGGTTTCTATAAAATCACCTGGCTGGACGGCAGGGAAAAAACGGTTTATGGTGAGCCTTGACCCCCTCCATTTTACAGAGGAAAAAGGGTCAGAGATATCCATGACACCACCCTCAGAAGGCACATAGCCAAAATCAAAAGCGGCAGGCGTAGCACCCTTGACTGAGCTCAGCCTGTTGCGCTGGTGCGCGGTGACCAGCAAAGCTTTCTCAAAAGTGCAATCGGGCAGCTCAGCTTTGAAGGTTTCAAGCGTTTTACGCCTCACAGCGTGGTTGCGCTCCAGGATGCCCAATCGGTGGTGTGCTCCTGTGGGAATGAGTTCCATCTTGATGCCATGATTGGATGCCCACTCAGCGTAGGTTTCACTTTGATGTGGACCAGAGGCGTCCAGTCTCAGAACTTTCGGGTAGCCATAGTTCTTGGCCCATGTGGGCTGGAACAGTCCAATTTCCATTTCAGCATTCTCATCCTTGATCTCGCAGTCGATCTCATAGCCACTGAACTCATCCAGCATGGTGAAGACAGCCCGTTTCTCCTTGTCCCACTCAATGTAGAACGTGTCAATGGCCACAGTTCGGTTGAAGTGTGGAGCTTTGTGAAGCGCAGATTTCGGTTAGCTTTTGCAATACATTGTGGGCACTTGTAGCGTCAGCCAAGACCAGCTTGGCTCCATTGGGATGCCCAAGTTGCCGATGCAAAAGCGCCACTGACTTGAGAACTTCAGGTCCCCCGATCTTCACCAGCTCTTTGTTCTGCTCCAGATACTGCATCTCCTCGTTGGAGTGTTCCACAAGCCCCAGTGTCATGAGCTCAGCTTGCCCCCGTCGCCTCCAGATTTCGGCCTCAGACTCATAGATTGCATCACCCAAGCGCCGAACCAAGTCAGGCTCATAGTTCTGCATCTCCTTGAGAACAGCTCCTCGGCCCATCATCTGTGTGTGACCGATGTCGCATTGGCATCTCAAGTTGGCTGCCACACAGACCTTCTTGGAAGTTGATCTGAACTTTGCCCAGAGCATCCTCGATTGAAAAATTTCAAGTGAACGATTGATTTTTTGAAATTTTCAAGTGGCGATTGAAAATTGAAATTTGAAGTTTTTTTCTGGTGAACGCATTTTTTCTCGATTGAATTTTCACTTGAAAAATATTTGTTTTTCTCTTGAAAAAAATCGATTGAAATTTGGATCTCAATTTGGTATACTTCTGGGCTGGTAATGTTTTGTGCATTTTGGGATGAACAGCCTCAACACTTACGGCTGGAAGGCCCCAGCTTTTGGCAACACTTTCTAGGCTGGATAGCCCAAATACTTTTTGGCTGGATAGACCCAACCTGTGGCAACACCTTTTGGGCTGGATAGCCCAAACACTTTTGGGCTGGATAGCCCAAACACTTTTGGGCTGGATAGCCCAAACACTTTTGGGCTGGATAGCCCCTACACCTTTGGCAGCACTTTCTGGGCTGGAAAGCCAGCTTCAAGAGCTGCACATGATGTACAATCTGTCCTGCAGGCATTTTCAGCATGTACAAGAAAAGGGGTGGAGCTAGGAGAACCCCAGTGCCAGAGATAGATGATGAGCACTTGCTAGATACTTGCTTGAGCCATGTGAGGAAGCTGGGTGAAACAGGTGCATTCGCCTTGGGGAAGTACTTGAAGACAGAGGTAACACATGCAGTGAGAGGAGCTGCCCTGGCAGATCTTCTGTACCTCTTGGAAGAGTCTCACAAGGTGAGCCCCGCCCTGAAGTCCTGCTTCACCCAGGTGCTGCAGCAGTTTCCTGGTATCGAAGAGAAGTGGCCAGTGTCAGAGCAAGGGGATGTAGCCAAAGCTTTGTCAGATGCTATCCTGGTTGTGTGCAACCATGCCAGAAGGATCAGCAGAGACAAGGGCAAGTTTGCAGAGGCATGCAAGAATCTGACTTCTTTCCAGGTGGAGAAGCTGGAGGCCATTAGAAACTTGGCGGACCAAAAGAAGGAAGAGACAAAGGATGAGCAGAAGCCAGGTGCCAAGTCTCCTGCTCCTGCTACACCAAAGAAGAGGAAACCACATAGCAAGGCAGCTAGCCCTGCTACACCCTTTTTGGTGATCGTTTAGTAGTTTACTACGTGCCCTTACCATCCACTACCTACAAAAATGAGTAGATGATGTACAGCCTTTAGGCACATGGCGGTATCCAGGAGGATTTTCCCAGGCCCCTTGGGAGGCCACTGTGTCACGGCAGGGCTGTGCAGTGCTATGGCTCAGCAAGTCCACCCTTTGTCAGCAAACCCAGCGTCAGGACATAAATCCACTGGGGATCTATCATTGACATCAAGGGGATGGGTATACAGAATCAAGAAATGAATCATTTTTTATTGGGAAATGAGAGGTTTACAACCAATATGATTGTTCAGTGGTTCCCAAACCCAGCTATCTCAGCCAAAAAAGTCACAGCCAGTGCCTCCCAGGAAGGCTAAGCTCAGAGAAGAGGTTGGAAAAAAGAAAGAGCTTAAGAGACCTGCTGCAGCCTTGCTGGAGAAGCCAGCCTCCAAGAACTAGGGCAACAAGAAGCATGAGAAGTTTGAGGATAGCTACAAGCTGAATTCCATGGACAAGCTCCTGCTGATGCCCTACAAGATGTTGGCTTCATGTGCTCTGAGGATCAAGAATGGGAGGCAAGTGATCCAGGTGGTGTCCCCACAAGGGGCTTGAAGAGTCCCAGAATCTGGCAGGACAAATGAAAAAGATGCTGGAAAGTGGCAAAAGCCTAGGTGAAGTCAGAGCTTGGAAAGAGATGAAGATAGCTGGCTGAAGCAGAGACAGAAGGGCATGGGAGAAAAAGACAGCATCTGCCTGTTGCAGCACCTCTTGGGCTGGATAGCCACAACACTTTTGGGCTGGAAAGCCCCAGCTTTTGGCAACACTTTCTACTGGATAGCCCCAACCTTTGGCAAGCACCTTTTGGGCTGGATAGCCTCAACCACTTGTGGGCTGGATAGCCCCAACCTTTGGCAAGCACCTTTTGGGTCTGGTGCGAGGAAAGGCACTCAAGAGTCAGGTCGCCCCTTCCTCTACCAAACCTACCAGAGTATGAACCCAGGAGGCTGCTGACCACTTGCACCCTTTGGGCTGGATAGCCCCAACACTTTTGGGCTGGATAGCCCCAACACCTTTGGGCTGGATAGCCCCAACACTTTTGGGCTGGATAGCCCTAAGACTTTTGGGCTGGATATCCCGAACACTTTTTGCATTTTTTCTGCACAAATGGCAAGTGATGAGTGGGTAGATTGGCCGGAGTGGCTCATGGAGGCTGCTGATGCAAGAATGAGAGCTGTCAAAGGTGCCCCTGCTGTGAAGGGAGGAGGCAAGGGAGGAAAAGCACCTGCTGAGACAGGAAAGGAAAAGGTGGAAGGGTACGAGGAGGGACAGGAGAAAGGAAAAGAGAAGGGGCAGGAGAAGGGACAGGAGAAAGGACAAGGGAAGGAAGAGGCTGCAGCACCTGCTGCAGCACCTGCAGCACCTGCAGCACCTCGTAGAGCAAGGTCTTGATTCGCCTTGTGGAAGGCGATGGCAGCTTTCTGCTTGGTCTCGAGAATGCGCGGCAAGTCCGCTTGATCGCCGAATGATTCTGGGCCAGGGTCATCCATGAATCTTGGTTCCTTTTCGGGGGGGGGGTGTCTTTGCTGGATAGCCCAAACACTTTTGGGCTGGATAGCCCCTACACCTTTGGCAGCACTTTCTGGGCTGGAAAGCCAGCTTCAAGAGCTGCACATGATGTACAATCTGTCCTGCAGGCATTTTCAGCATGTACAAGAAAAGGGGTGGAGCTAGGAGAACCCCAGTGCCAGAGATAGATGATGAGCACTTGCTAGATACTTGCTTGAGCCATGTGAGGAAGCTGGGTGAAACAGGTGCATTCGCCTTGGGGAAGTACTTGAAGACAGAGGTAACACATGCAGTGAGAGGAGCTGCCCTGGCAGATCTTCTGTACCTCTTGGAAGAGTTTCACAAGGTGAGCCCCGCCCTGAAGTCCTGCTTCACCCAGGTGCTGAGCCCCAGTTTGGAATTCAAATACTCCACCCTGAAGTCCTGCTTCACCCAGGTTCTGCAGCAGTTTCCTGGTATCGAAGAGAAGTGGCCAGTGTCAGAGCAAGGGGATGTAGCCAAAGCTTTGTCAGATGCTATCCTGGTTGTGTGCAACCATGCCAGAAGGATCAGCAGAGACAAGGGCAAGTTTGAAGAGGCATGCAAGAATCTGACTTCTTTCCAGGTGGAGAAGCTGGAGGCCATTAGAAACTTGGCGGACCAAAAGAAGGAAGAGACAAAGGATGAGCAGAAGCCAGGTGCCAAGTCTCCTGCTACACCAAAGAAGAGGAAACCACATAACAAGGCAGCTAGCCCTGCTACACCCTTTTTGGTGGTAGTTTAGTAGTTTACTACGTGCCCTTACCATCCACTACCTACAAAAATGAGTAGATGATGTACAGCCTTTAGGCACATGGCGGTATCCAGGAGGATTTTCCCAGGCCCCTTGGGAGGCCACTGTGTCACGGCAGGGCTGTGCAGTGCTATGGCTCAGCAAGTCCACCCTTTGTCAGCAAACCCAGCGTCAGGACATAAATCCACTGGGGATCTATCATTGACATCAAGGGGATGGGTATACAGAATCAAGAAATGAATCATTTTTTATTGGGAAATGAGAGGTTTACAACCAATATGATTGTTCAGTGGTTCCCAAACCCAGCTATCTCAGCCAAAAAAGTCACAGCCAGTGCCTCCCAGGAAGGCTAAGCTCAGAGAAGAGGTTGGAAAAAAGAAAGAGCTTAAGAGACCTGCTGCAGCCTTGCTGAAGAAGCCAGCCTCCAAGAACCAGGGCAACAAGAAGCATGAGAAGTTTGAGGATAGCTACAAGCTGAATTCCATGGACAAGCTCCTGCTGATGCCCTACAAGATGTTGGCTTCATGTGCTCTGAGGATCAAGAATGGGAGGCAAGTGATCCAGGTGGTGTCCCCACAAGGGCTTGAAGAGTCCCAGAATCTGGCAGGACAAATGAAAAAGATGCTGGAAAGTGGCAAAAGCCTAGGTGAAGTCAGAGCTTGGAAAGAGATGAAGATAGCTGGCTGAAGCAGAGACAGAAGGGCATGGGAGAAAAAACACAGCATCTGCCTGTTGCAGCACCTCTTGGGCTGGATAGTCCCAACACTTTTTGGGCTGGAAAGCCCCAGCTTTTGGCAACACTTTCTGGGCTGGATAGCCCAAACACTTTTGGGCTGGATAGCCCCAACCTTTGGCAAGCACCTTTTGGGCTGGATAGCCCCAACCACTTGTGGGCTGGATAGCCCCAACCTTTGGCAAGCACCTTTTGGGCTGGATAGCCCCAACCACGTGTGGGCTGGATAGCCCCAACCTTTGGCAAGCAGCTTTTGGGCTGGATAGCCCCAACCACTTGTGGGCTGGATAGCCCCAACCTTTGGCAAGCCCCTTTTGGGCTGGATAGCCCCAACACTTAAGTTTGCTGGGAAAAAGAACTTTTGTGCTCACATGCAGCACCCTGGCCCAAGAGGATAGCTGAGCCCACCGCCTGTAGCCATGTTTGTGGCAAGTGGGAAGGAAAAGCAGTCACATGGCAGAGACCCTGGAGGAGTGCCTACCAATGCATGGCGAGACATGATGAGGGTGCAGCAGGAGCTTTGGGCCCCTCAAATGGTGCCTGGACAGCATGTGGGTGAGTTTGAGAGTGTAACACACCCTTCCCACTTGAAGTAGGACAACCAATCCCTTGAATTGAAAGAACCCAGGTAAAACTTTTCAAACATGAAGGCACCATGCACCTCTCCCCCTGCTCAGACCTATGGCGAGTGGTTGGAGCAGCTGAGCTGGGAGGCCTCCTTGCAGTCTGGTGCGAGGAAAGGCACTCAAGAGTCAGGTCGCCCCTTCCTCTACCAAACCTACCAGAGTATGAAAAAGGAAAAGGCTGCTGACCACTTGCACCCTTTGGGCTGGATAGCCCCAACACTTTTGGGCTGGATAGCACCAGTTATAATAATTTTGAAATGGAAAGTGTTAATAGTTGTTTGGGCTGGATAGCCGATAGCCCCAACACTTTTGGGCAACACCTTTGGGCTGGATAGCCCCAACACTTTTCGGCTGGATAGCCCTAAGACTTTTGGGCTGGATATCCCGAACACTTTTTGCATTTTTTCTGCACAAATGGCAGGTGATGAGTGGGTAGATTGGCTGGAGTGGCTCATGGAGGCTGCTGATGCAAGAATGAGAGCTGTCAAAGGTGCCCCTGCTGTGAAGGGAGGAGGCAAGGGAGGAAAAGCACCTGCTGAGACAGGAAAGGAAAAGGTGGAAGGGTACGAGGAGGGACAGGAGAAAGGAAAAGAGAAGGGCCAGGAGAAGGGACAGGAGAAAGGACAAGGGAAGGAAGAGGCTGCAGCACCTGCTGCAGCACCTGCTGCAGCACCTGCAGCACCTCGTAGAGCAAGGTCTTGATTCGCCTTGTGGAAGGCGATGGCAGCTTTCTGCTTGGTCTCGAGAATGCGCGGCAAGTCCGCTTGATCGCCGAATGATTCTGGGCCAGGGTCATCCATGAATCTTGGTTCCTTTTCGGGGGGGGGGTGTCTTTGCTGGATAGCCCAAACACTTTTGGGCTGGATAGCCCCAACACCTTTGGGCTGGATAGCCCCAACACTTTTGGGCTGGACAGCCCTAAGACTTTTGGGCTGGATATCCCGAACACTTTTTGCATTTTTTCTGCGCAAATGGCAGGTGATGAGTGGGTAGATTGGCTGGAGTGGCTCATGGAGGCTGCTGATGCAAGAATGAGAGCTGTCAAAGGTGCCCCTGCTGTGAAGGGAGGAGGCAAGGGAGGAAAAGCACCTGCTGAGACAGGAAAGGAAAAGGTGGAAGGGTACGAGGAGGGACAGGAGAAAGGAAAAGAGAAGGGGCAGGAGAAGGGACAGGAGAAAGGACAAGGGAAGGAAGAGGCTGCAGCACCTGCCACAGCTGCAGCACCTGCAGCACCTGCAGCACCTCGTAGAGCAAGGTCTTGATTCGCCTTGTGGAAGGCGATGGCAGCTTTCTGCTTGGTCTCGAGAATGCGCGGCAAGTCCGCTTGATCGCCGAATGATTCTGGGCCAGGGTCATCCATGAATCTTGGTTCCTTTTCGGGAGGGGGGGGGTCTTGCTGGATAGCCCAAACACTTTTGGGCTGGATAGCCCCTACACCTTAGACCTTTGGCAGCACTTTCTGGGCTGGAAAGCCAGCTTCAAGAGCTGCACATGATGTACAATCTGTCCTGCAGGCATTTTCAGCATGTACAAGAAAAGGGGTGGAGCTAGGAGAACCCCAGTGCCAGAGATAGATGATGAGCACTTGCTAGATACTTGCTTGAGCCATGTGAGGAAGCTGGGTGAAACAGGTGCATTCGCCTTGGGGAAGTACTTGAAGACAGAGGTAACACATGCAGTGAGAGGAGCTGCCCTGGCAGATCTTCTGTACCTCTTGGAAGAGTTTCACAAGGTGAGCCCCGCCCTGAAGTCCTGCTTCACCCAGGTGCAGAGCCCCAGTTTGGAATTCAAATACTCCACCCTGAAGTCCTGCTTCACCCAGGTGCTGCAGCAGTTTCCTGGGATCGAAGAGAAGTGGCCAGTGTCAGAGCATGGGGATGTAGCCAAAGCTTTGTCAGATGCTATCCTGGTTGTGTGCAACCATGCCAGAAGGATCAGCAGAGACAAGGGCAAGTTTGAAGAGGCATGCAAGAATCTGACTTCTTTCCAGGTGGAGAAGCTGGAGGCCATTAGAAACTTGGCGGACCAAAAGACGGAAGAGACAAAGGATGAGCAGAAGCCAGGTGCCAAGTCTCCTGCTACACCAAAGAAGAGGAAACCACATAACAAGGCAGCTAGCTCTGCTACACCCTTTTTGGTGGTAGTTTAGTAGTTTACTACGTGCCCTTACCATCCACTACCTACAAAAATGAGTAGATGATGTACAGCCTTTAGGCACATGGCGGTATCCAGGAGGATTTTCCCAGGCCCCTTGGGAGGCCACTGTGTCACGGCAGGGCTGTGCAGTGCTATGGCTCAGCAAGTCCACCCTTTGTCAGCAAACCCAGCGTCAGGACATAAATCCACTGGGGATCTATCATTGACATCAAGGGGATGGGTATACAGAATCAAGAAATGAATCATTTTGTATGGGGAAATGAGAGGTTTACAACCAATATGATTGTTCAGTGGTTCCCAAACCCAGCTATCTCAGCCAAAAAAGTCACAGCCAGTGCCTCCCAGGAAGGCTAAGCTCAGAGAAGAGGTTGGAAAAAAGAAAGAGCTTAAGAGACCTGCTGCAGCCTTGCTGAAGAAGCCAGCCTCCAAGAACCAGGGCAACAAGAAGCACGAGAAGTTTGAGGATAGCTACAAGCTGAATTCCATGGACAAGCTCCTGCTGATGCCCTACAAGATGTTGGCTTCATGTGCCCTGAGGATCAAGAATGGGAGGCAAGTGACCCAGGTGGTGTCCCCACAAGGGCTTGAAGAGTCCCAGAATCTGGCAGGACAAATGAAAAAGATGCTGGAAAGTGGCAAAAGCCTAGGTGAAGTCAGAGCTTGGAAAGAGATGAAGATAGCTGGCTGAAGCAGAGACAGAAGGGCATGGGAGAAAAAGACAGCATCTGCCTGTTGCAGCACCTCTTGGGCTGGATAGCCCCAACACTTTTGGGCTGGAAAGCCACAGCTTTTGGCAACACTTTCTAGGCTGGATAGCCCCAACCACTTGTGGGCTGGATAGCCCCAACCTTTGGCAAGCACCTTTTGGGCTGGATAGCCCCAACCACTTGTGCTTGTGGGCTGGATAGCCCCAACCTTTGGCAAGCACCTTTTGGGCTGGATAGCCCCAACCACTTGTGGGCTGGATAGCCCCAACCTTTGGCAAGCAGCTTTTGGGCTGGATAGCCCCAAGCACTTGTGGGCTGGATAGCCCCAACCTTTGGCAAGCCCCTTTTGGGCTGGATGGCCCCAACACTTAAGTTTGCTGGGAAAAAGAACTTTTGTGCTCACATGCAGCACCCTGGCCCAAGAGGATAGCTGAGCCCACCGCCTGTAGCCATGTTTGTGGCAAGTGGGAAGGAAAAGCAGTCACATGGCAGAGACCCTGGAGGAGTGCCTACCAATGCATGGCGAGACATGATGGGGGTGCAGCAGGAGCTTTGGGCCACAGCTGCAGCACCTGCAGCACCTGCAGCACCTCGTAGAGCAAGGTCTTGATTCGCCTTGTGGAAGGCGATGGCAGCTTTCTGCTTGGTCTCGAGAATGATTCTGGGCCAGGGTCATCCATGAATCTTGGTTCCTTTTCGGGGGGGGGGGTCTTTGCTGGATAGCCCAAACACTTTTGGGCTGGATAGCCCCTACACCTTTGGCAGCACTTTCTGGGCTGGAAAGCCAGCTTCAAGAGTTGGACATGATGTACAATCTGTCCTGCAGGCATTTTCAGCATGTACAAGAAAAGGGGTGGAGCTAGGAGAACCCCAGTGCCAGAGATAGATGATGAGCACTTGCTAGATACTTGCTTGAGCCATGTGAGGAAGCTGGGTGAAACAGGTGCATTCGCCTTGGGGAAGTACTTGAAGACAGAGGTAACACATGCAGTGAGAGGAGCTGCCCTGGCAGATCTTCTGTACCTCTTGGAAGAGTTTCACAAGGTGAGCCCCACCCTGAAGTCCTGCTTCACCCAGGTGCTGAGCCCCAGTTTGGAATTCAAATACTCCACCCTGAAGTCCTGCTTCGCCCAGGTGCTGCAGCAGTTTCCTGGGATCGAAGAGAAGTGGCCAGTGTCAGAGCAAGGGGATGTAGCCAAAGCTTTGTCAGATGCTATCCTGGTTGTGTGCAAACATGCCAGAAGGATCAGCAGAGACAAGGGCAAGTTTGAAGAGGCATGCAAGAATCTGACTTCTTTCCAGGTGGAGAAGCTGGAGGCCATTAGAAACTTGGTGGACCAAAAGAAGGAAGAGACAAAGGATGAGCAGAAGCCAGGTGCCAAGTCTCCTGCTACACCAAAGAAGAGGAAACCACATAGCAAGGCAGCTAGCCCTGCTACACCCTTTTTGGTAGTGGTTTAGTAGTTTACTACGTGCCCTTACCATCCACTACCTACAAAAATGAGTAGATGATGTACAGCCTTTAGGCACATGGCGGTATCCAGGAGGATTTTCCCAGGCCCCTTGGGAGGCCACTGTGTCACGGCAGGGCTGTGCAGTGCTATGGCTCAGCAAGTCCGCCCTTTGTCAGCAAACCCAGCGTCAGGACATAAATCCACTGGGGATCTATCATTGACATCAAGGGGATTGGTATACAGAATCAAGAAATGAATCATTTTGTATGGGGAAATGAGAGGTTTACAACCAATATGATTGTTCAGTGGTTCCCAAACCCAGCTATCTCAGCCAAAAAAGTCACAGCCAGTGCCTCCCAGGAAGGCTAAGCTCAGAGAAGAGGTTGGAAAAAGGAAAGAGCTTAAAAGACCTGCTGCAGCCTTGCTGAAGAAGCCAGCCTCCAAGAACCAGGGCAACAAGAAGCATGAGAAGTTTGAGGATAGCTACAAGCTGAATTCCATGGACAAGCTCCTGCTGATGCCCTACAAGATGTTGGCTTCATGTGCTCTGAGGATCAAGAATGGGAGGCAAGTGATCCAGGTGGTGTCCCCACAAGGGCTTGAAGAGTCCCAGAATCTGGCAGGACAAATGAAAAAGATGCTGGAAAGTGGCAAAAGCCTAGGTGAAGTCAGAGCTTGGAAAGAGATGAAGATAGCTGGCTGAAGCAGAGACAGAAGGGCATGGGAGAAAAAACACAGCATCTGCCTGTTGCAGCACCTCTTGGGCTGGATAGTCCCAACACTTTTGGGCTGGAAAGCCCCAGCTTTTGGCAACACTTTCTAGGCTGGATAGCCCAAACACTTTTGGGCTGGATAGCCCCAACCTTTGGCAAGCACCTTTTGGGCTGGATAGCCCCAACCACTTGTGCTTGTGGGCTGGATAGCCCCAACCTTTGGCAAGCACCTTTTGGGCTGGATAGCCTCAACCACTTGTGGGCTGGATAGCCCCAACCTTTGGCAAGCACCTTTTGGGCTGGATAGCCCCAACCACTTGTGGGCTGGATAGCCCAAACCTTTGGCAAACACCTTTTGGCCTGGATAGCCCCAACCACTTGTGGGCTGGATAGCCCCAACCTTTGGCAAGCCCCTTTTGGGCTGGATAGCCCCAACAGTTAAGTTTGCTGAGAAAAAGAACTTTTGTGCTCACATGCAGCACCCTGGCCCAAGAGGATAGCTGAGCCCACCGCCTGTAGCCATGTTTGTGGCAAGTGGGAAGGAAAAGCAGTCACATGGCAGAGACCCTGGAGGAGTGCCTACCAATGCATGGCGAGACATGATGAGGGTGCAGCAGGAGCTTTGGGCCCCTCACATGGTGCCTGGACAGCATGTGGGTGAGTTTGAGAGTGTAACACACCCTTCCCACTTGAAGTAGGACAACCAATCCCTTGAATTGAAAGAACCCCAGGTAAAACTTTTCAAACATGAAGGCACCGTGCACCTCTCTCCCTGCTCAGACCCATGGCGAGTGGTTGGAGCAGCTGAGCTGGGAGGCCTCGTTGCAGTCTGGTGAGAGGAAAGGCACTCAAGAGTCAGGTCGCTCCTTCCTCTACCAAACCTACCAGAGTATGAACCCAGGAGGCTGCTGATCACTTGCACCTTTTGGGCTGGATAGCCCCAACACTTTTCGTTTGGGTAGCGAAATGGAAAGTGTTGATAGTTGTTTGGGCTGGATAGCCCCAACACTTTTGGGCTGGATAGCCCCAACACCTTTGGGCTGGATAGCCCCAACACTTTTGGGCTGGATAGCCCTAAGACTTTTGGGCTGGGTATCCCGAACACTTTTTGCACTTTTTCTGCACAAATGGCAGGTGATGAGTGGGTAGATTGGCTGGAGTGGCTCATGGAGGCTGCTGATGCAAGAATGAGAGCTGTCAAAGGTGCCCCTGCCGTGAAGGGAGGAGGCAAGGGAGGAAAAGCACCTGCTGAGACAGGAAAGGGAAAGGTGGAAGGGTACGAGAAGGGGCAGGAGAAAGGAAAAGAGAAGGGGCAGGAGAAGGGACAGGAGAAAGGACAAGGGAAGGAAGAGGCTGCAGCACCTGCCACAGCTGCAGCACCTGCAGCACCTGCCAGAGAAGATGCAGCTGCCCCTGGCAAGGGAAAGCTTGAGGAAGGAGCAGCACTGGCGATAGGAGAAGGGTTCTGAGGAAGGAGGAGGAGCGTCCCCTGCCAAGGGAAAGGAGAAGGGCTCTGGGGAAGGAGGAGAAGGAACCCCTGGCAAGGGAAAGGAGAAAGGTTCTGGAGAAGGACAAGGAGGAGGAAATGATGGAGGAGGAAATGATGGAACCACTCAGTGACATCAGCCTGGACTTCAACAACATGGGAGCCCAGGGCAGAGTGGGCTGGAAGGTGGAATCAAGGAGGACAGAGATGGAGTCAGCTGATTTTGGGTTGGTATTAAAGAAGTTTATTTTTGGGATGTTATAATTTTCATAGATGATAATATCTGTTTCCAGATCCAAAAGGGAGATGCAGCCAAATCAGCCCAGGAGTCCGGGACAGCTACCACCATTCCAGTGGGGAGCCATGGGGTTGTGGATGGAAGTAGAGAAGCTTGACACAGATTTTGTGATGATAGGGTGCTACTTGGCTGCATGAAAATTTAAAGAGCCCAATTAGGGCTGGACCAATGGCATTGTTTATGGGTTGAGAGGGCGAGGTAAGGTGGCAGATCTGATTAGGACCACCATGCAAATGAGTATGAGCTCCTGAGTCTCATGGAGGAGTGGCTCGGCTGAAATCAGATCTGCTGCCCTGGCACAGACTAGCTGGGCTGGGGGACATCCATAAGCCCTGAGGAAAATATGTTCAACACATACAATGTTTTTAGTTTTTTAGGCCAGCCAGCTAGGCGAGGTGGCTCAATGGGCCAGTGCACATTAGTTTTTCAATGGCCACTGTAGGGGCCAAGACTGCACAGGTGGCTCTGCCACAAAAACCGATGTATCCAAGCAGGAGTGCTGGAAAAAGGCTGCTCAGAACTGGGTGGGACTGGATGGGACTTGGTGGGCTGGAGAGCCCATAGATCAACGGCAGAATCTGGGCTGGATAGCCCCAAAAAAATGTAGGAGAAACCAAATCAAATAACTTGAGAACTTGGGCTGGAAAGCCCCAAAAGCTTTAAGACAAACCAAATCAAATAAATCTGGGCTGGATAGCCCCAAAAGTGTTTAAAGGAAACCAAATCAATAACTTGAGATCCTGGGCTGGATAGCCCCAAATAATTGGATGAAAAAACAAATCAAAACCACTTGAGAACCTGGGCTGGACAGCCCAAAATGTTTGTCAAAGAAACCACATCAAATTACTTGAGAACTTTGGCTGGAAAGCCCCACTGTATTTGAGAATCACTTCATGTTTTCATTAGCCTCAAGGTTGTTCAATTGGATTTCAATCCTCACACTGGGCTGGATAGCCCTGAGAGTCGTAAGAGTTTCTCAAGGTTTTGGGCGGAGTCGGTATGGAAAAACTTGGTTAGATATGCCAAAAACTGCAAAAACACAAACTCTGGGCTGGAGAGCCCATTGCAAAAAACTAAAAAAGGATTTACGATGCAAACATGTGGAAATAGTCTTTTAAACCAATAAATATCAAAATGATTGACTGAACACCTCATGAGATCTCATGATAACACATGAAATCTCATGAAGATCCATGAAGATCCATGAAGATCCATGAAGATCCATGAAGATCCATGAAAATCCATGAAGATCCATGAAAATCCATGAAGATCCATGAAGATCCATGAAATCACATGAAATCTCATGAAATTTCATGAAATCTCGTGAAATCTCATGAAATCCCATCAAGTGTTCAGATTTTTGTATTTTTTTCTGATATGTTTTGGATTGTTGTTTTGTTTCTGTTTGTTTCATATCTTGTTTTAGTTTTTATTTATGTTTTTGTTATCAAGCAGTTGGTTTAAAATGCGCGTGCAAAAAAGTTTGGTTTTGTTTTTTCACACGTAATATTTATATGTTACAAAATATCAAATGAAACTTGTTCACATGATTGAACAAAGTTAGAGTGTCTTATTAAAGTATTTAGTTTATTGTGAATTATATATGCATGTTTATGTTAAACAACCAAGATTGTAATACTATTATGTTTTCCTGATGCTTTGGCATTTCCTTTTTTTGCATTTGAAAAACCAATGATTTGAACCACATGGGCCTTCCAAACCCAACTAAAGTTTGAGAATCTCAAGGTTTTGTTGGGTTTGGGGAGCCCACATGGTTTAACCAATTGGCTTTTGATATCACATGGGCTGGATGGCCCCAAACTTTGTCAGATTATGTGGGCTGGATAGGCCCCAACTTTGTCAGATCATATGTTCTGGATAGCCCCAAAAATGATAACTCCCATGAATGTGATGATTTGTTTAGATGGGAAGGATTTCAACCTCAAGCTGAAGTAGCTAGACCCAGTAGAGCCATGAAGAGGCCAGCTGGTCCGAGAAAGCCTGCCAGGAGGGTGCAGAAGCAAGCCTCCAAGAAAAGCAATGCAGAGACAAAGAAAGAAAAGGAGAAGGAGGTGGAACAGGAAGGCGAAGAGGAAGAAGCAAAGGAGGAAGATGAAGAGCAAGAAGAAAAGGCAAAATTACCTCTCACCCAGCAAGCCTTGAAGGACCACCAGGCCTTTTTGGAGCAGGCCTCCAAGCTCAGTGACCAGCAGTTTGACAAAGCTTCTGCCAAGCTGCCTGAGGCACAGCAGCAATCCCTGTGGCAGAGATTCGAAGGCAGCAGAAAGGCAGCTGGTCGTGATGAGGAGTACAAGAAGGAAACCACTGGCACAGGATCTCAAGTGAGAAAAAAGCACCTACCCAGGTCTTGGTGCATGGATGGAGGCAAATGCTCTGAAAGGTACAGAAAAAGCCTTTGCCAGAATCACTTTGGAGAAGAAGCATGGAGTGGAGAAGACATGGCTGAGCAAGAAGCCGATGCAAGATGAGTTGGGTTTGGAGGAGATGAAAGCAGTTTGAGAAGCTTTCTAGAAAAAGCCACCTGGCTCAACAAGAGTAAGTCTTCCCAGGTGGAAGCACTGGTGAAGCAACTGCCAAGGATTTGGTATCCTTTGACCAGCTGATGTTGGAGCAGATTGATGAGGATGACTTTGTCACGGGAGCAGGGGAAGAAGATGCTTCTGAGACTGAAGGTATGGACAAGGACCTTGCCAAGCTGATGGGCCTGAAAGACAAGGAGAAAAAGGAGAAGAAGGAAAAAAGAAGACAAGCGGGCCAAGCTGAGCCAAATTGGAGATGGCACAAAAGCTGGTGAGGTCCAAGAGAAGCTCATGAAGTTCAAGACTGAGATCTCCAAAGATTTGGCCACCTTGGAGGGAGGAGAGTTTGCTTTGAAGAAGGCTGGAGAAAAAACGCTCCTCAAGCATGTGCAGGCAGTGAAGAAGAAGGCTGCTGCTTCCTTGGATGAGATCACCAAGCTCATGGCCAAGAAGGGTGCGAAGAAAGAGGTGGTGGCTGTTCTCACCAAGGCTTTGTCCAGCCTGAAAGAATGCAAAGCTGCTAAATTACAGTTGTCCAAAGCTTGGAAAGCTTAGCAGAGCACAGAGCTTGAGACGAAAAGGTGGAGTGCTTAGCTGCTGTTGTTGTTGCTTTGGGCTGGACAGCCCCAATTCTTCACAGCATGGGCTGGACAGCCCCAATTCTTCACAGCATAGGCTGGACAGCCGCAAGTCTTCACAGCATGGGCTGGACACCATGGGCTGGACAGCCCCAACTCTTCACATGCACCATGGGCTGGACAGCCTCAGGTTTTCCTTACTGCCCAAAAGTTTCCAGAACTGGTGCCCTGCTGCATTGATGGTTCAGGGAAATCATGACAGCTCTAGAGACATGTCATCTTGGCCTAGTGCTACTGCGCAAGCTTGCAGTTGGTAAGCTGAGTGCAACAGAGGTGCAGGAGATATAAGCTGCATGTCAGAGTGGGCTGGAAAGCCCTGACATCCAGGTCATGAGAGGATTGGGTTCAATGGGGAGGCAGGCAGGGAACTGCCATCGAGATCTTATGAGAAAGTTCTTTCGAGAGCTGAAATCCCCAAGTGGCTGCAGCACAAAGGTTGAGATGATGAAGAAGGAAGAAAATAATGTGCATGTTGCTGAAGAGCAAGAGGTAAAGTTGCTGCTCCCACACCAGTGGGTTCTTCACCTACAAGAAGGCGACCTGCTAGAGAAGCTTTCCTGCACCAATGAAGAGTTAGACTGCTTCTGGAGAAGCCAGCTCTCCAGCCCTCAGATGTCACCAGCACTGAAAGAGATGATCAAGGAGTGCATGCCAAGTGAGTTACCTATCCCGTGGCTTCTGCATGGGGATGCAGCCCCCTTCACAGAAGTCGACTCCATACAAGTTTTGAGCTTCAGGCCATGGTTTCCAAATTGAATAAAAGAAACAACAGCCCCCCCCCATAGTGTATTTTCTATCCAATGGTTCTGTTTCAATATTGGTTTGGCAAGCCCCTGCAGGCGCCTGCTTTCCAAGAGGGGTGTGAGTGAAAGCCAACTGCTGATCACTGCTATACCAAAGCTGGCCATGACCAAGAAGAGTTTCAAGCAAGTGATGGAGACTGTGGCCTGGTCATGGCAAATTCTCTTTTCAGGAGTGGTCCCAAAAAAGGACCAGTTTGGGAACCGTGTGGAAGAGTTTAGAGGAAGAAGAATGAGAAGAGGAGTCTTATGGAGCATCACAGGTGGTCTCGAATGGTTCTGCCAAGAGTTCAATTTTCCTTGGCCAGCATCAAGCATGATGTGCCCGTTCTGCAGAGCTGACCAGATGAAAGAAGACTCCAAGAACAATTTCACTGACTTTCGGCCTTGTGCTACATGGAGAGACACAATTCTCTCAAACTCTCAGCTCAAGACCAAGATCCCATTTTCAGAGCACCTTCAGTCAGCATTCTGTCGGTGAAGTTAGACTGGCTCCACACAGTTGACTTGGGAGTAGCTGCTTATTTGCATGGGTCTTTGCTATACAGCATCATGGAGGAGCTGCCTGGCAGAAACAGATCCTAGGAGAATTAGCATTTGTTTTATTGCTTGTGCATGGGCTGGGCAGCCCTTGGCCCACCCTCTTTCAATTGGGCTGGGCACATGTGGAGATGCCATGACGACAAGTGCCCTGCTGAGGGGAAGCAAGGCTCACACAGCTCAACAAGAAGATCACTGAGCAGTATGACAAGCTCAACATTGAGGCCGAGAAGAGGATCAAACCTTTGAGCCTAAGTGATCTATGTGGCTCCAGTGAACAATACCCTTGTCTCAAGCATCAGAAAGCTGCCAGAATAAAAAACTTTACCCCTGTAGCAGAGAGCCTTGCAAAGGAGCACAGTGTCGCAGGGGAAAAAACTTCCCAGCACAGGTTGGCTGTGGCCAGCAAATTAACTGGATTGTACCAGCTTCTGGACTCCAAATGGCAAGATTGGCCCAAGAGGCACCAACAGTTTATCAATGAAGTGATGCACCACTACTCTTGGCTTGCAGCAGATGCCCTGGCGAGTGGAAAACACCTCTGGAGCTTAGTTCAGAAAAGCCACCTAATTTTCCACTTGGCATCCCAGAGCACCCTGCACCCTAGCCTCACCTGGACATATGGCAGTGAAAGCTTTATGGGCTGGATGGTGCAGATGTCTGCTTCATGCACACATGGGACACCAGGTCACAAAGTGCCAGAGAAAGTTTGTCAAAAAATTGGATTGATGTTTCACTTGTACCTGAAAGGGTACATAGTCATGGAGGAAGAGTAGGATAGCAGAATGCTAGAAAACAAAAAAAAAGCAGAATGCTAGAGGAGGAATGAAAAACATGCTGCAAGTGCCATGGGCTGGACAGCCCAGTCCACTACAATTTGTGGCCTGGGCTGGGCAGCATATCCAGAAAAATCACATTCCTGCAGAGTTTGGGCTGCAAGTTGGGAGGATTTCCAGAACTCCCTTCCACCAGAGATATGGATGCAGCTGAAGCCAAGAGGAGGAAAATCACTTTCTTCAAGGAAGAAGAAACAGCCAACAAGGCATTGCAGGCAGCTGGCTGGAAGCTAGATGAGACGGAAGGCTCCCAAGTCCTCATCCCTCCAAGTCCTGATGTTGAAGAAGGTGTTGAACAAAGTGAAGGAGAAAATGAGGATCAAGGAGGCATCTCTGAGTGCCAAGTAGAGGAAAGCCCAGAAAACAATTAAGTGTACAGTTTTTGCATTCGCTGTGGATATTGCTACAGCTCAATTTGCATGAGGTCCAAAAAGATTGTGCCACTGCTTGCTGTGGGCAGGACAGGCCAAAGACATACATGAGTGGGCTGGATAGCCCCAAACTGTTCCAAATCACAATGACAATAGTGGGCTGGATAGCCCCAAACTGTCACACTAGTGGGCTGGATAGCCCCACATGTCACAACATGGGCTGGATGATCCCCAACTGTCACACTAGTGGGCACAGCTCTTTTTCAGCCATTTACGCTTATACTAAAAAATGCGTGTTAAAAAAAGTTCTTTTTTTTTAAATCCATTTTCACTTGAATTTTCGATTGAAATTTCGATTGATTTTTTAAAAGCATTTCGCTTGAATTTTCGATTGAATTTCGTTTTTTCTGCCACTTGAAAACTCGATTGAATTTTGCAACTTTTCAAGTGGCGATTGAAAATTTCAAGTGCGATTGATTTTTTCCATCTAGGATGCTCTGGGTGTGATTCCTCACAAATCGAAGATCGTCAGGTGGAGCTTTGTGAGTCCAGTTCTGCAGCGATCGAGCACTGTCTCGAAGTACCCTTTCATGTTCTCAAGGGTTGGCGTCAGCCAGGATGCAGCATCAGCAGGCTGTTCCAAGGTGCAGTCAAAGTAGATCTTCTTGGAGTCCGCAGGAACGTTCTCATAGAACTTGAGGTGGGTCTCCTCCTCCAAGTTGCGAAGACCTTGTAAAAGAGCTCGGCGTTCAGGAGTGCGGTAGTTCAGATTCTGCATGGGGGGCCAAAGTCTGCACTCCGGTGCCATCCTCACATGTGTGGTTTCTCCTGGGCGGCCAGCTTGCGAAAGTCGCGCTGGATCTCTCGATCTTCAAAGTTTCATCGAGGCAATGAGAACTGAGAAACTTCTACGTCGGGGTAATTATGCCTGATGTATCTGCCCAGGTTGCCCTCGTCGACATAAACCTCCCAAAATTTGAGGGTTCGCTGATGAATCTTGCTCTTCCCAACGACTCCAGAGATCATTTCGTCAATCATGTCTTCATCGACGTCCGCCTCCAAAGTCCAGCTCTTCGTCAGAGATGTCATCGGAAATCACCGTGTCCAGGTACACCTCCGTCTCGTCAGAGACTGTTAACTTATAGTAGAGGTCTTTAACGTGGAGGATGTTGTTCAGATCGTCGAAGATGTTGATCATGTAGTGACCATTTGTAGAGATGAGGGGGTTGATCCCAACACCATCCACATACACAAGTGTCTTGCCGTAGTTCACCATGATATTCCAGCTTTCAAGGTCAGGTCAGGCAAGAAGAAGTGGAGCGTGTCCTGGGAAGACATGGATCACCAGGTCTCACCAAACCTTTCCAACGCAAACTGGCGTTCTGGCACAGTATACTGAGACCGATCCGTGACACCATCTCCAAAACGTCACGCGGGTCCTTGGTGATCTCGGCTTCCATCCCACGCATGTTGAGATAGCCATTCAGCTTGTCCCAGATTGCTTCGCCACAGACAGTTCTTGTGGCCCACTGTCCATGATTGCCCATCCAACTTCCTGAGACACAAAATTGATCTCTTCATGAAATCTCCAGGAACCGGTGTGACCTCGGTGGGGACGTCCGTGACCATGTCGGCGTCGTCAGGGACTTCCTTGATGCCAGATGTTGGAAGTCGATCTCGTTTGAACCGTGGTCCATGCTGGGCAGTGCTTCCACTTGTAGTCGACTTTGCTGTCGTGGATGTCGATGAGCTGCTCTCCAATGGAGATCTTCGGCCAAAGATAAATCTTCTGGCGCCGGGCAAAGGGTGTCGACCAGCTCCTTTTCCGTTGCTCATTCCTTTGCTCTTGCCTCCACCTTTACCTTTTGATTTACCTTTTCCTTTTCCACCGTCCGTGCTTCGGCTCTTCCCATAGGACTTACCAGAGCCACGGCCACCAAAGTTGTTGTCATTCAAGTCAACGACGACCACAGAATAGAACCCACGGGACAGTGCAAGTTCTCGCATCTTCTTGCGGCTGTCAAGATAGTTGATGAAGGCGTCCTCAACTGCCAGGCTTGCTTCGTCAAGCTCTGGTGGGACATCTTCCTCGCCCACCGTGTTGTCGGCGTAGTTGATCTCATCCTCAGAGCCATAGCCATAGGAATCATCTTCCCACTGGTAGTAGACCTCGTCATCGTCGTGGTAGTAGGTCTCGTCCAGGGCCTCGTCACATTGTCGTAGGGGTCGTAGCCCACCATGTGCACGTCATGCTTGAAGGTGGTGACCTCGCCATCCTTGGCATTTGGTGTGGTATCCGCACCAAACATCCTTGCCAGAGCTCGGCTGACCTTCTCTGTCGTCAGCTCAACATTGCACATCCGTTTCACCTGCGGGTGAATCCATCTTGGGATGCCAGCTCGCATCAGCAGGTGCCACCGAGCAAGAGGTGGGGGGACATCGACGTTCAGGTCCTTGAGCTTTTTCAACATCGTTTGATGCCGAACCAGGTATGCTTGGAGTTGTTCTGTCGTTCTCGTTGGAATTGTTCAAGGAATTCCTGACATCGCTCTGGTAGTTCAACTTCTTCCTCATGCTGGAAGAGTGGGTCAAGAACCTTGGTGATTGGCTCGAAGGGGTCGTCCGCAAATTTGATGTCATCATAGTCCAGGCTCTCCATCGCGTCCCAAGCCACGTCTTGGAGCTGAGAGAGGATCAAGAAGGCACTTCACAGCTCCTCTTCCTTGGCATTGTCGGCTGAACAAACCCAACCTTCTCCGGTATGACCTATAGCCTATAGGCCTATAGGTCTTCTGCGTCAGGCCTTGTGCCGGTGGGGAGCTTTGGCAAGTGCAGAGTCCAGGCCTCGTTCGAAGCCACCTTCCTCTTGTTGTCCTCCACTCCGGTGTTGGCCCGTTGGCAGCAGGTACATGTTGCACAGCCTCCGTTTCCTCCTCCAGTCATGCCGTCAGTCGAGGCAGGAGCGATGAAGAAGTCCAGGAGGTAGGCCCACGGATGCCCAACTGGGCCCCGCTACCAATATCAATCTAGCCAAAGGGGAACACCTGGAAGTAGCTACCAGTTGCCCTGCTAGATCCCAGCCACGCAGCACACGAAGTCTTGCACCGGCTATCCTCAGTTGTTTTCACTCACCTGGCTCTCGGCCAATCCGCATGCAGCCATGTGCATAGCTCGAAGGGCGCCCTGGTAAAAGGCATTGAGCCACCAGGACAGCGGCCATTCGACCTCAATGATTATGTCCTCAGAGGACATTGGGTGAACTTCATAAGACAGCGTGAGCATGGATTGACACGGGCCCAAAGACATGAAAATCGGACCAAAAGTGCCAGCTGTACGGCTCACAGCTGAAAATTCCTATCCGTGGCTCTGAATCTCAATTGAGTCAGCTCTGCACGGATCTTTCGCGCCTCTCTCACTGTGGCAGCATTCATCTCTTCATAGTCCAAGCCAAGAAGCAAAGCGTCCTCCAGAACACTCAGCATGACACCGAAGTCCCTTCAATCTTTACATTGTAACATAGATCATTTGCGAGCAAAGCCCTATCGGAAAAAATGTGTGTTGAAGAACACTGAATGCAATGAGCAACGAGATCCAAGAACATCTAATCCAATGTGGCTCCCCTCACAGCACTCCCTGCCTCTCCAGGAGCTGTCGCTTCGGCAAATGGGTCATCGAGAGTGATGTCCTCCGCTACAGCTTCAACAGCCTGCCATGTTGTTTCAACAAACAAGGCACATCAAGCGTAACGACCTTCGCATTTGCACACCTCTATCACTCGTACCTGGACCAAGCTGGTTGTCCACTAGCAGTTTCGTCTTTGTGGACTTAGTAGCAATGTCCTTTCCCGGTGGAAATAGTGCAGTCACAATTGGCAAATGTCCATTACATTCCATTGCATGATTACAAGGAAAACTCCCCCGCCATTCGGTATCCTTAGAAATCCTTCAAGAGTTCAAAAGTCAAAAATGGCCAAGCACTTCTCAATGTTCCCTCCCACAATCCCCCACAATATGTCTGGACATAAGATGTTTCAAGTGTGTCCACAATTGTCCACAGGCCTCTGGAGACTTCACAGGCTCCTCGGCCACATCGTCTTGAGTGGCGCTTTCCGGAACCTGCCAAGGAAACGACTTGGAGATGGGATCCCGAACAGGTACACAACCTGCGCAACAAGCGTGCCTTGTGAGAACGCAGCAGGCCAAAAGTGGCCAAAAGCAGAGACAAAAAGATGGGGCGGTAAGACTTTCTCTTTAAAACCAATCAAGAACCTGATTCTCTGTAGCCAGAAAGAAAAGAACGGTACATACAAATACATACTGGAGATCCGTGGGGTCAGGGGGCACTTCGTCTCCCTTCACAATGTTCCCCGCCTCTGCAGGAGCTGTCATTTCGGCAAACGGGTCATCCAGAGTGATGTCCTCTGCTAGTGCGGGAGCCGCCTTGCACTTGGCTTCAGCAAACGCCAGCGACATGAAACCTAAAAGCATCGAGACAAACATATAATCGAAGGAAGTTTAGAAGTCAAACTTCCGACAAGTATGGACAAATAAAAAGCAGAGATGGGACGAGTCAGAGAAGAGAAGAGAAGAAGAAAGAAGATCAGAGAAGAGGAAGAGTGAGAAGACGGAAGATGCAGGTGCGCGAAAAGGTAGGAAAGTCGCGAACCATTGTGTTTTTCCAAAGGAGGGTCGAAAAATAGGATCGCTAAAGCGGCGGGTGCGGAGCCATCTGGGCAGATGAGAGATGACAAATTGCACACCGCTGCGGCCCGAGCACATTTGCAAGTGAAAAAGCTAAAAAACACCGCACTTTTAGAAGTTGCGATGTCGAAAAAGTGCACGTCGCTGCCATGTGGCGCGGCGAAGCACATTTCCAAGTCAAAATGTACAAAACACAGCAGGTTTGGAGCACTTTTGGAAGTTGAGATGTCGAAAAAGTGGACGCCGCTCTGGCGAAGCACATTTCGAAGTCCAAAATGTACAAAACACAGAAGGTTCGGAGCACTTTTTGAAGTTGAGATGTCGAAAAATTGTACGCCGTTGCGGCGCGAAGCACGTTTGCAAATCAAAATGTTAATATCACCACACGTTCGGACCACTCTTGGACGTTCAAATGCCGTTTCGCGTGGCAGGCGCAAGGGATTCTGCACCTTGTCAAAAATCAGTTGTCAAAAATCAGCAAAAAGGGTGGGTTTTGTAGCAGCTTCAACTACAATCACCACTACACTACACTCCACTACAGCTACAACTACAACTAGAACTACAACGACAACTACACTACATTACACTACACTACATTGCACTCCGCTACACTACACTAACTACAACTAAAACTACAACTCGACTACACTACACTCCACTTCACTACACTACACCCAGTTACACTATACTCAATTACACTACACAACACTACACTACACTACACTACAACTACAACAACAACTACAACTACACTACATTGCACTATACTACACTAATTAGATTACACTAGTACACTAATTACACTACACTAACAACAACTACAACAGCAACTACAACTACAACAACAACTAAAATTACAACTACAACTGCAACTACACTACACTACACTTTACCACACTACACCACACTACACTACACTAACCACAACTACGACCACAACTACAACTACATTCCACTACGCTACATTACACTATACTAATTACATTACACTACACCATCTACATTACATAACAATACACTCCACTACACTCCGCTACACCACACTACACCCCAGTACACTACACTCCACTACACTACACTACACTCAATTGCACTACACTACACTGGACTGCACTACACTCAGATGCACTACACAACACTACACTACACTAACTACAACTACCACTACAACTACAACTGCAACTACACTACATAACACTACATAACACTACACTACACTACGCTACACTACACTACGCCACACCACACGACACCACACTACTCTACACTAGACCACTACTCTACACTAGACTACACTACATCACACGAACTAAAACTACAGCTACAACTACAACTATGCTACTTTACAATATATTACACTAGACTACACTACACTACACCACCCTACATTACATTATACTACGCTCGTTACACCACCGCAAATGCAACTGCAACTACACTACACTAATTACACTACACCACAACTACAACTCCACTACACTACACTACAACTACAACGACAGCTGCGCTACACACAACAATAAATCCAGCAGTTGTGGTTGAGGTGACCGACCAGGTGACCACTGCAAACATTGTAACCACTCCAAGACACACAACTCCAACCACCTTTCAGTCTATCAGTGGATTCACTCTGCCATCCGTGATTCACAACAACCAGCCCCTCCTATAGGCTTCCTATTTTTGAAACTTCCGCCACCGCCTTGTGCGGTACTACTGGTATAGATAAATGAAAACAACATGTATCATAATGTATCCACCACATGCATTCAAATAGCAATATTCCAAAACGATGGCACGGTATCCCTTTTTCCAGTCTGCCTCTCCAGGAGCCGCTTCGGCAAATGGGTCATCGAGAGTGATGTCCTCCGCTACAGCTTCAACAGCCTGCCATGTTGTTTCAACAAACAAGGCACATCAAGCGTAACGACCTTGACTCTTGCACACCATTAGCAGTTTCGTCCTGGCGGACTTAGTAGCAATGTCTTTTCCCGGTGGAAATATTGCAGTCACAGTTGGCAAATGTCCATTACATTCCATTGCATGATTACAAGGAAAACTCCCCCCTGTCATTCGGTATCCTTAAAACCGCTCAAGAGTTCATTAAAATGGTCAAGCTCTTCTCAATGTCCCCCAAGTAATTAATGTGGAAGCTCAGTCTTTTACGTATTATCTGTGGCAAAAAATCCATCGGAGTGATTTGAACGATTTATGGAGGCAAAGGTAGACAGAAACATCAGCCATGAAGACGAATATAGTTGCAAAGTCTTGTAAAAACATGCTGAGTTATGTGAGGCACCGGGATTTCAAGCAAGTCACGTTTGCATCGTTCTCTGCCTCTGCAGCAATTACTTCCGCAAGCGGGTCTGCCAGATTGTTCGCTGGAACGGCCTGGCGCTGCTCCAAGTCCCGACTTAAACCCATCATCGGTAGGAGGATTTTGTTTTAAGTCAGGCATGCCCGTCTAAAGTCAAACATCCCCATGGGCACAGCTCAAACGCATGAAGTCAGGCATCCCGCGAAAAGTCAACCAGAACATATCAAAACACGATGTTTCGCAGGGATCTTGTCGGAATAGGCTGATTTCATCGGATTCTTTGCGCACACTGTAGAAAATCTCAATATTGTAATATATGTTAGGAGACGTAATGACTTAGTACTCCAAAGGGCAGACGTAATTGCAACTTGTTCGTGCAATTGATATCAAATCATTGATGTCGGTGCTAGCAACAACATGTTTGGAGAAAAGCATGTCCACCGGACCATTTTCTCTGAACCTCTAATCTGTAATGACGAAAGCATAAAACCAAAAAGTGGTCCCCCCTGCGAGAGCCCCCTGGTCAGGTTCACCAAAGATCGTAGATATGCACAATGCAAGTTCACTAATTTGGGGGCTTCTAATGAATCAGGCACCACAGGAGCACACTGATGGATGGCCGCAAGTCTTTGTTCAGGCAGCGATCAGGTGCTGACCCCACAAAAGGGGGATGGATCCGAAGCTGGCGGCGTGATTTGCTGTAGCATATGTGGCAAGATGATCAACAGCCAATCTCAGATTTTCATGGCTTCAAAATTTTCTTTTGATCATCAGCCAGGGAAAGTACCGTGTGCAACCAATAGACATCACTTTGGTTCTGCTGGAGACGCATAGCCCTTTTTCGGCGGGCCGACTGAAAAGTGGGATCATACACAATTCTCCAAACACCCTGTTGAAGTGCTCTCAAAAGTGGCTCATGTTTCCAAGGCTTAGTGAGCCCATCGGCCATTTCCTGTTCACCATCAACCCACTTAAGTGTGACCCTAGCTTGCTGCAGCCGTTCCTTTATGGCAAGAAGCTCAATGGCGGTTCTCTTTTCCTCCATCTGAAGTCCTGAAGTTTCAACCTTGACAATTCCATCGAAAATATTCCTAGCATCGCAGACCATGGTGGACTCAAAAGAGGACAAATATTCATCAGTATGTCTCAAATCAATTTTCTGAGTACACTCAACATCCACAAAAGCCAGTTTGACAAATTCATGGTAGTCCAGGGCATTGGCACTCATTTGGGCTTCAGCACTCGTGGAAGATCGAGCTACCCTACGAAGTCTACGGCTAGTCCAATTCAAAACACAAAAAGAAGTCTTTTCTCCCCAAAGAACACCTTTCTGCATAAGGAGGGTAATCTGACCACCTTGACTGGAACCATCTTTACGGGTAGCCCAACTAGCATCCGTGAAAGTGACCACCGTGGCATCACCAGTAACAGGAACAAAATCCAAACCACGATTAAAATGTTTTCTTTGCAACCGAACCAATTTATTGACAGAACAAAGATCTCCAACACAAGCTTGTTCAACACATCCTTGCAAATGAGATACCGTGGCCAACATCCAAGGTGCACTTTGAGTTGCTCTCCAGTTCAAAGCTCCCAAAGCTTGTCGCATCAAACGGCGCTCTGAATGAGTCACTGGTTCATACGTTTCGTTTCTACGCTCTTGTGACACATTGATTTCATCAATACTCAGAGCAAACCGTTCTTGGTTGACATGAATAGCAAAATTGAAATCCTGAGTGATTTCACAGCCACAGTACATGAGGCTTTCCTTTTGGGCTTCAGCCCAAGACCCAAAAGTGAATTTTTGTCGAAGTCGTTCCAGACTACGCTCATACTCAACGCCCCGTCCAGCACACAAAACATCATCAACATGAAACCCAAGATACCCACACACTTTGTTGTTTTCATCAATTCGTTTATATAAACACTTATCAAGACTATGGGGAATCCAACCATCATCAATCAAGAAAGTACTGAGAGACTCAAACCAACGCTTTGGTGCATTCAAGAGGCCATAAATAGCTTTTGCAATACGCAGGATTTCATTGTCTTTCATGGACAGGGCAGTTCGCACTTCTGGAGGTGGCATTCCATATAGTTCGTCCTGAAGTTCGGTTTTACCACCTTGCAGGAAAGCTGTTTTGATATCTCCTGAGGCTACGGGAAAGTGTTTCCTGGCAGCGCATGTCAACAACATGTTTCGACCCAGAGTAGAAAGTGTGGGAGATTCTCTGGGCAAGTGGAGGAGTCTAGGATCCTGAAAACCCTTGATGATCAACCGAGCTTTTGCACGTTTCCCAGTTTCATTACCAGCGCTATCAGTGACCACTTTCCAAGTATATATCCAACGCATTTGCATAATGCGTTCCTCTGGAATGCCAGCCGCAGAACAGATTTGAACAGCATCACTGGAAAGAAAGGAGTCAATTTCCTTTTTCATGGCTTCATCAAACTGCTGTTGTTCATGAGGTAAGAGTTTTCTCAAAACAACTTCAGCTCCCTTCTTAACCTTCGCATTGATCACCCAGGCACTCTTTTGTCGGTGGACGTCACGAGGTGCAAGTACTAACTCCATTTGAATAACATCAAGTTCTTGAACATAAGCAGTGAAATTTTTCAACAAGTCACTAGACACATGTTCTCCAGACACTGTCTTCGCAGTGTCCTGACAGCAAAAGGTTGTTCTCACACCTACGGACTCTCTTGAATTCTGGCATCCCTCACTCAGTTCGTGTTCTCCTGGCTCAACGCTCCATGTGGTCCCGACTGCAAGACCGTGAGAATCTGGGCCATGCAGGCTTCCATCTGCGCCATGCGTTGGTGCAGCTGCTCGTTGCCATTGTGGAGGTTCTGAATGTCGTTCTCCATGTTCTCCACCTGGCTCCAATGAGACAGGCTCTCGTCGTCCGGAATGGGCATTGGAGTCAACTGACCCATGGCTTCCAGTTCTGCTGCTTGGCGGGACCCCTCCTTGGTGTGCACCTTCTTCACGTTCGAAGGTTTCAGGGGAAGTTGATGGCTTCCGCTTCCTGGATGTCCCAGGACATTCTCCTCCTCGAGCTCCTGAGCCAGACGACGATGCAGGTAGATCTTGTACTTGTGGATGGTGCGGAAGACTGGGTCGTCGTCCTTGATGTGGCTTGCCACCCAACGGTTGTAGCTCTTGTCCTTGTAGATCTCCTGGAAGAGGTGCCCCTTGTGGCGTTCCCCTTGGTCCATCTTCATCGAGCCGAGGTCTTCGAGCGACATGCTCTGAATCTCCTCTCGGCTCACTTGTCCCTTCTTGTCCTGAAGGTCCAACAGAGTCTTCAGGTCGGCGCTTGGCATCGACATTGCGCTCTCGGGTTGTGTCACCGAATGCTTCGTCAGGAGAGCGGAGTTCACTGAGTGGCTTTTTGCCTCGAGCCCTAAAATGAGGAACATCAGGTTCTTGCGTGTCAAGACGTGTCATGGCTTCGACATCAGAAGTCAGATCTAGATACCTTTGATTTTTGATGCCTTCCAACAAATCAAAGAAGTTTCGTGGTCCATTAATGTCCTTGTCCAGATGTCTCAAATCATGCTGCACAGGACGTAGCTGCTCAGGTGAACATCTAAGGATTTTACCAGCATGTGAAATCCAAACGACAGATCCCAAATGTTGTCCAGTTTCATAAGAGGAAGTCTTTTCATGTGTCAAAACACGTGCTGGTCCATGCCAATGTCCCCCATACCGTGATCCCTCTTTCACTCCTCTTCGAAAGTAATAGACGAGTTCGCCCAATTGGAACTCTTTCAAAGGTCGGCATTTCGAATGGAGAGCTCGAGAGAGCCTTCGCTGTGCATCCACTTTCAAAAACAAACGTTGGGCAGTGACCTCAGTTTGAAGATTCTCCTCAAAGGTCAGGTCTTCACGACGTGACTGCAGTGGCATGTTTTGATACTGCTGCAAGAAGGAAGACAACCTACTGTGGCTTTGTCCGAAAGCCCATTGATTAGGACTGTATCCTCGCACCTGATGCATGGAGTTTTTGGCACTGACTGCTAGGGCTAACAACTGATTACAATCACGATCACTCCCAAGTTCCATACTCAACAAATTCATTTGTTCTTTCAAAGTCTGAAGATGTTTGGAATGTTTCCCAGCTTGCCATGCCGACTCTCCCGCAATAGGTTCAAGTTTCATGCCAAACGTTTCCAACCACTCAATAACTTCCACTTTTCTAAGAAACCCTTCTTCATCGTAGCGCAAGCAAGAGGGTGCAGGAAAACACTGGAGCCAGGTCTTCTCAAAAGCCTGTTTGAAATCAGCTCCAGAAATATTTCGAAAAGGTTTCTCAAAACCAGATCTGATGATTGCGGCACAGTGGAAGTCAGTGGCTTCATCCATCATACTAATCCCAATACAGTACTGAGGTTTTTCCCCGGGTTTCAAGGCTTCACGAGGAGTATGCCACCAAAAGGAATCAACACTAACACACTGCCATTTTTCATAGATTTTGGGAACAACAGACTGGCGGACAGTACTTCTCCTACCCCTCATGAGACAATCAGGACAATCAAATTCTTCAGCAAGTTGAATGATTCGGGGTTTGGAACCAGCATCTTTCAACAGCCTAATAAAGGATTCTTTGCCAGGATGACCCAAATTCCGGTGAGCATCACGAATCATTTGTTTATATGCGGCATCATTCCCAGTGTCCTCCTCAGATTCTCTATTATCGTCCCCAGGTGCTTGAGGTTGGTCTTGTTCCTCCCTATCAGGAACGGGTGCAGCATTGATATTGTCCTCAGCACCTGCCACCCCTTCAGCCAAAATGGCGTGAGTGGGATCAAAATCAAAACTGTTGTTTTCGGTTGAATCCTTCACCTCACAGCTTTGAAAAATAGGAAACAAATCAACAACGTCTTGCATCAAGGCTTTGGCAAAACGACGACACAACAAAGGAGGATAAACTGCTGTGGATGAAGTGATGCTACCTTGGATGACGCGGTGTGCTCCAGTTCCATGAATGCACTTTCGTTCCAGAGCTTTTCTGATTCCAGCATGTGTGGAAAACCAACCCCATGGTTTCTTGACAAGTTCACGTGTATCCCTACTACACATGCCATGCATACAACCATGAACAGCAAAACGTTCACCACACAACCGAACCATTTTTCTCATGTCAGGTACCCTCCAGCTCTGTGCATGAAGTGGGTGTTCACCTCCCCCATGGTGTGGTCCCATGTCCGGTATCAGTCCTACACTGCCGTTCAATTCTTGTACCTGAATTTCCAAAAGCCTACGACAGTTCCTTAGCAAACGTCGACTGATCCTACGGCGTTCATGAAGCCGAGACACTTGTTCCTCAGTTCGTTGATTACAATTCGAAAAAGCAGTCCATGGATCACAAGGTGGGCTAACATGAAGGTACCGGGGTTTATATTCTCTGATTAACTTGGCAACATCTTTGAAACCCTGATTGGTGGTGAGATCATACCCATTATGAATCCCAACAGCCATAGCCCGTCCCCCTGCATCCTTCACTGCTTGGGTCAGTGGTGCATCCCAAGGTGCACAAACTTCCAACAAATCCAACGAACTTTCACCTATGAGGTTGAGAATGTCACCCACTCCAGCCAACATGGTATCTTGGAGCTCTTGCGCGCACTCCCGCTTACAGTCACCCATGAATTGGTACTGTGCGTCCCCAACATCATCAGGAGGCTCCACAAAAACACAGAAACCATCATCAAAATTGGTTGCACTGAATTGTGAATCTAGGTTCCTATCTCCACTCAAGACCCTCATCCCATGTTCAGGATGTCCATTACAATCCTGGTGGAGCTGTCCCTAGAGCTTCGGTTCATCCCCCTTTGGGTCCGGATCTGACTCAGGCGCACTCAGTACAGGAACCGCAGGAGGCCACATCTCAGTAGATCTCATCAGTCCACGGCGCCCACCAAAGACAGTGACTGGTAGAAGGAGATGATTACCTGGACTCCTTTCCAGCTGATACGCTTCATGGTTGATGCCCTCAAAGACAGCTGTCCCCTTTCGGAAGTCAATGGTGGCTCGGGAATCATAGAGGAACTTTGCACTGAGCAGCAAAGGTGTACTGCCCTCCACAACATGCACATCGACCATCATCTCATTTCCCAAGACACCAAGGTTCAGGTGTGCAAGTGCCAGAGCCTTGCTACTGTGATCACCACCATAGACAAAGCTCTTGTGGATGTTACGGTCGATCTCAAACTCGTCCTCAGTGTTGAGGCCAAGCTCCTCGTACATGTCTGCGAGATCTTGCAAAGTGTTCACTCCAATCACGTTATCTGAGGCACCACTATCCAGGACAGCCTTGCCACGAAGTTGGTTTTCATGGCCAGTCGTGGCCCAGACCTGTGCACACTCGTCACCTTTATCACATGCATTCTCTGCAGTTGGTTCTTGCCATTGGACACCGACAAAACCCACCTTGCCACTTCCTTTTCCACTTTGGCCTTTGCCATCACTTTGAGCTCGTTGTGGGCAAATACGAGCAATGTGGCCACGCTTCCCACACCGAATGCAGGTCTTGTTGGCATGCTCATTGTCTCGATTGTAGTTCCCCTTGCCCTGAGACTTACCACGACCTTTTTGACTGTCAGGGTGTCTCACAGGGTAAAAACCCCTCGCCGTTCTAGCTTGGTCCAGGGCACGACGAGCATCCTTGAAGTTGGCAAGTATCTCAGTATCATCAGGCTCATCTACGAGTGCAACATAGGCTTCTTGGTACCAAGTGGCCAATTCCTCAAGCTCTTCATCATTGGTGGCGGCATGGCTTTCCATCACATCTTCGTCCACATTCTGGTAGACCTCCCCTTCATCAGGTCGAGAAGGCTCATCAACCAGCAAGGCTTGTCCACCATCTTTTCGGCGACGACGCATCTCTTGATCCTTGGCAGCTAGGCCGCCTCCACTCCACATCTTTTGAAGGGAGGAGTTTTCAGAATATGAACCCAGATTTCGAAGTCTGACCAGAAGATTAGAGAAAGCCCTCAAAGAATCAGGATCAGAAGGCAAACTGCCAACAGAAGTCCTTGGCTGGTTCCTGTTGAACTGCTATATGAGGATGGATCCATCGGACATCGCCAATGTTCGTGGACGCTCAGAGTCATACAAGCTGGAACACGTGGTGGCCTCACCGTCCTTGCGGTAGACTTCTTTGCGCACAAAGAACTCGTTGAAAGCATCTCCAAGAAGATCTACCTTTTCACGGCCTCGAGTCTTCTCGAGAAACTTGAGAAAGTACTGCCACCCATCGGGTTGGCGTAACTTCTCTCTGTCAATCTCAGCGAGACTGTCAAAGGCCTTTCCAGTCAGATTGGATGCAAGCCGAGGTCCTAGAAGTTTCTGGTCCTCCTCTTTCAGTCCATCAGCTCTCAACTCAACACGCAGCTGATAGTCCGTCCATTTGTTCCAGTCACCATCCCATGTGGGATACTTGAAGTCCACTGAGTCCTCCTTGTTCCCCATGGTCGCCATGGCTCAGATCTATTGGTGCCTGCCAGGCTCCGCTACCATGCGAGAGCCCCCTGGTCAGGTTCACCAAAGATCGTAGATATGCACAATGCAAGTTCACTAATTTGGGGGCTTCTAATGAATCAGGCACCACAGGAGCACACTGATGGATGGCCGCAAGTCTTTGTTCAGGCAGCGATCAGGTGCTGACCCCACAAAAGGGGGATGGATCCGAAGCTGGCGGCGTGATTTGCTGTAGCATATGTGGCAAGATGATCAACAGCCAATCTCAGATTTTCACCCCCAGCCTGACGAGCATCCTCAGTGATCTCAGAAGCTGGTTGGATCGTAGAGAAGTCAGATGAAGTAAGACAGCGAGACTGACTGGCCAATCGTATTCATGGTGTCGTATCAGGATTTGTTGCATGTGTGCCCTCCATCTCTGTGCTTTGCTCTTCACATATTCTATACATCACTACACATCATTACACCACTACACATCACTACACATTATTGCACATCATTAAAAGACAGTGAGTATAAATGAAATGATGTACCATTAGATATCTATATCTGGAAAAACGATTCAACATATAGTATTTATGTATGTATGTACGTATGGATGTATGTATGTATGTATGTAGGTAGGTATGTATGTATGTATGTGTGTATGTATGTATGAAAGTATGTATGTACGTATGTAAGTAAGTAAGTAAGTAAGTAAATAAGTAATTAAGTAAGTAAGTAAGCAAGTATGTATGTATGTCTGTCTGTATGTATGTATGTATGGTCCCGTCCTCCGTCTGTCCACACCCCCCCGTCCCCAATGGGTTGGGTCCCCAGGTAGCACCCCCCTTCCCTTCTATTTGCAAGCTATTGGCAGCATTTCTGAGGTCCAGCTTCGTATTTGCTAGGTCTTTGCAGCATTTCTGTCTACCAGCCTCGCATGTACTAGGTACATGCTACCTTTTAGGCGACCTACGTAGCACACATACTCCCTCAAAGTACCTACGTGCTACCTATAGTCATATATACATGTGCTATGTATCTACTTCCTATTTACTACCTGTGTACTCTGACAACACTACATGTGTTTAACATATACCGTACCTACCATACATTCCAATGATGCCATGCAAACCATACCTATCATACCTATTATACATACCACACATACCATACACATGAAACATAATTAACACACCTATCATGGATACAATACCAAACATACATGCCATACATACCATACCTACCTTACATAGGAAACATTCCATACCCATCATAGTAACCATACATACCATACAGGCCATACATACTGTCATATCAAACAGACCATGCCCAACAGACTTACATACCTTACCTACCACCCATACAATGCCAACCATTCATGCCATACATACCATACCTACCACACAAACCAAACATACCATACTTTCCAAACATCCAAACATGCCATACCAGACCGACCATACACACCATACATACCCAACACCATACCACACCCCCACCACACCACAGGGGGGGGGGGACAGTACCACACCCCCACCACACCACAGGGGGGGTGAGGTAGCTTTCCCCTTTAAGGGAGCCCTGGAACTATATACACAACACCTGTGTCAAGCAGCGGCGACTACACTCTTTTCTCTACGCAAGATTCTGCTAGTCTTGAGCCATGCGGAGTGCGCATGAAAGATATGAATTATGTGTACATGTCTGACAGCATTGTGTAGACACGTAAACAAAAATAAATCACAAACAGACACAAATTTTCTTCGTGTCGGAACATGCAACTCTGTTTCACAGGTAGCGCTCAGCCTGTGATCTGCTGTGAGACGGTCCGAAGACAAAAACAAAACTGTACAAAAAGCTACTCTCCGCTGTTGGCAAGCGGTTGTTCTCGGCTGTTGGCAAGCGACCGCAAATGCGGAACATTGCAAAATTTTTGGGGCTACAAGCCCGTAGTGAAATAGTAACCGTAGAAACTCAATTCGTTTCTCCTTCTGAGCTCACCGGTCTGATGAAAGAAAATGGACTGATCCGGTGTTTGCGGAATCATGTCAAGCCACGATCCGTCATATTTCTGAACCCAACGCTGTCTGGGTACTTGGTACCCTGGGACGTATTCTACATTAGTGGTATGAGGATTCACTCTATAGTATGACGGCTGATCATAGTTGTAACCGTAATTACGGTACCCGGAAGAGCTGGAAGCTGTTCCTTGGTCAAGCCATTGCGAACCCGTCATGCGGGATGGAGGCGCAGGAGGCTCAGGTACGTTAATTGGCCTTTTTCTGGTTGTTTGCCTCTGGTCGGCCTGCTGCGATCTCTGCCTCTGGTCGGCCTGCTGCGATCTCTCTCTCCACGGCGGTGGAGTCTTCGGTGGACCTGGCGGATCGGGTGGCGATTTTGGCTGTTGTGAACCTAGTGTTCGTCCGCGTCCGGTCGCCGGAACTGGAGGTGCTTTGACAGGCGGCCGAGCACTGGAGGAAGATCCCGACGACTTCGGTTCTGATGGTTGTTTGAGGGACATTGGTGCTGCTTTATATTGCACTGGTTTAGGATTCACTGCTGGACCTCGAGCAGGTGCCGGAGGCGGTGCTGGTGTTTCAGTTCTGGGTCGATAGCTTCTGGTCCTGCTGACCGATCGACTTCGAGTGCGTCCAACATTTCGGTGTGAATCAGTCCGCAAAGGCGGAACACTGTCTCTCCTTTCTTCTCGTTTGTCGAGATATCCTTGGGTTTTCTGCATCCATTTTTCACGTCTTTTATCTTCAGATTCCTTGGAACGGATGCGCATATTTTTCAATGATTTTAATTGGGCATATGTAAGGAGAGGTGAGTGCCATGCACAGTCCTTTTCTGCCAAACCAAGGTCATACGGTAGCAAATGTTTTAACTGTTCAGCATCGTTCAACATAACTTCGTCTGAAAAAGCTGATCCTGCAAATCCATCAGCAGAAGCGTATTCTTCCTTGGCACGTGCCTCCGTGACAGCTATTTGCTTACCGTAACAAAGAGAAATTAAAAGCATTGAATCACAATCAGCATCATCTCCACGCATGCTTCGGATGTAATCAGCAGCAGTGGTCGATGAAACTACGTTATACGTAATACGGTTGACCGGACTGCGATGAAGGTTGATCTGTTGGAGAAAACGCTCAAGGATGTCGATCCTGATGCATGTCCGGAAATCGGAATGGCCATCAGACTTAAAACTTCGCTGTGCGAAAAGGTTGCCGTCGCCGGACAAAAAGTCACACTGGTGCTCGACACAGCTTGCGACAAATTGGAGCCATTTCTGGCACGTCTCTTGATAAGCACTACTCCATGCATAGGAGGAAATATGAAAAACCGCTACACGGCATTCAGCTAACATGAGACGTCGTACGTCATGGGTGTCAGCACCAAGATTCACTTCGCAGACTTCTACGCCGGAAACGGCAAGATCATCGTCTCCGTCGATCTCACAGATCGAGTGATCAAGAAAATCAAGCGTCGTTGCTAGGGGGCGATCATGCTGATAAACAGTAGATTCGTCATTTTTCTCGATGTCCGGTTTCGGAACACGAGCGCCAGAAGAAGGGTCCACAAATTCTCCTGACGTATTCATGCCATGGCAAAGGCGAAAAATGGCGCCATGCAAAATCCAAAAAGGGCTGCTTTTCTTGCCTGTCGTAATCTGATGATGACATAAAAGTTCAATAAATGAGCCTGCATCATGTGAGCCACGGAGAAAAATTGCAACGGACTGCGATTGGATTGCCGGATGGACTACCATTCCTAGCATCCCGTACTCTTCGGCAAGTTCTTTATGGATGGCAATTCCTCCGTACTCATCGGAAGCTTCGCACAAGCACACAATATGGGCCGCATTACGGAACACTAAATGTGGCAAGGCACGATGGTTAATATCAGTTCTGACCCATTTTGGAAATTTTGAACCACCTCCGATATACGGAATACGGTTGATGTGACCAAGGTTCAACGTCAAAATGCCAAGCTGATACGTGTCCTTCTGAAATTCATGGATGTTCTCCTTAGTGCGCTTGGCAACACCGAGGACTGCTCTTTTTCCAAGAAGGCACGATCTGAAGAGCTCCAATAAACGGAGAATCTCTCCTTCCTTAAGGTCACCGCCGTCAGGGTACTTGAAGAAAGCCTCAGGTCGCCAGATCGGAAGTGGCGTCTGGTCCTGGGCGTCAACAAAGTGCTCCTGGAGAGTGGGGATTCGACATCCAAATGGCATTTCATAAATATATTCTGTATAGTCGAAATCCTCAATACCATGCCGTGCAAAAGACTGCAGGTAGGTATTCCCCATGGATCGGCCTTCAGGCAGATGCGTGATAAGTTCCGAGAATTTTTCCTGACGGTTTTGAGCATGCTCGCTTCGTGTGGCTCCGAAATACGAAGATTCAGCAAGAACAGCATCAACCAATTCTTTGATATCGAAAGGCGACTTGGATGATCCGATGCTGTCTGGCATAAAATCGGCGGACAACTCAGAGGAATAATTAACAATGCTATGATTGCAAGCTAAGCCGCAGGTGCGGCATTCCAAGCAAAAGGCAAAGCCACAAGGGTGGCACCAGAACATTGCCTCTGCATTTCCGCATTCGGAAAAATTCTTACAGCATTGAGGACCCGCAGGGCGAGGAAACCATTGAATTTCGTCTGTATCCTTTTTGAACTTTGTGAAAAACTTTTGGGCTGCGTCCGCATCACGGAACAAGTCTTTTGCCTGGGCATTCATCTCACGGCGTGCCCTTGTCTTAACAACCTGCCTGCGGCCGCCCCAAGGAGATGCGGCCTGCAGATCAACTTCAGTATCGGGGTCATTGGTGCCGGATGCTTGATCGGAGCTAGCCGCAGTGGCGGCATCCTTCTGTTTCTTAGGCATAGGCTTGGCCTTGATGGGCCTCTTGGGAGCTTCGCTCTCCGAGGCGGAAGACTGCTCCTTGTTCCTCGCCTTGGCGAGATGTTGCTTAAATCGTTGGGAAATCTCTGCCTTGAGTGTTTTTACTCTTTTGTCTGCCTCTGTCTCAGGCGGGCCAAGCTCTTGGTCGTTCGGAGTGACGTTGGTGCGCAGAGGCCTGGTCTGAGCGGAATCGGTACCACGGAAGCTTTCCAAAAACTTAGATACAACTGGAACCTTTTCAATTTCGTCTGCCACATACTCCACATATTCGGAACGTGTCCAGGTGAAACCATCTTGTTCATTTTCATTCTTTTTCTCCCAGTACAGTTGGTGGTGGCAGACATGCATTGCAAGGTCAATATCTGATGTGTAGTCATTCATTCGCTTTAACTCAGCCGGTTCCGGTGTAACAAGCCAGGAGCGATCAACGAAGGACCACACACCGCAGAAGCGGGAAAACGGCACAGTCTGATCGGTAAGGACATATCGGTTATGTGTGATCACTGGACCAAGGCCTGCCACGGCACCGGGTCGTGCAATTAAAATGCAATCTGATTCGGGACGTAATACGTCTCTGATCGTACTGAGTGATGAATCAAGAGTGAAATGCACGTGGTTTCTTCCACCACGGGTGCCGCCTGGGAGCAAACCAAGTCTTCGGATAGAGTCAAGATTTTTCTCGTTCGCTCCATGGATAAGATACCTCAAGAAAACATGTCAGGCTTAAATGGGCAGTGCTGAATTTCGACATTAGTGGAATGGCCACTCTCAAAACGGATAAAAATGCTCGCAATGTCGAGACCATCAAGCATGTTAGCTTGGCCTTCTCTTGAGGCTTCATCGTCGAAGTCAGCCGGCTTAAACCAGGTGTCCGGTATCGGAACAATGCCTGGTTGGAAATCATCGGCGGTAACATAGCCGATCATGGCCCTGGCTTTATTTGAGTCGCAGATTACATGGGCCAAAGGCATCAGGAAACGAACGGTATTTTCTCTGTTTTTGACCTGCATTGACAATTCATTAGGGTCAAAATCTTGCAAAAATTGCTTTCCTTCACGGAACAAGGTACGAATTTTTCTGGCTGTGCCAGGATGGCTAATAAGCTCATGCAATGACAAAGACCCGTCACGATGCATTAAATTCGCATGCCGAAATAAGTAAGACAAGTGACGAGACATTGTTCGAAATGGCTGTCCGTTAATGCGGAATCATGGTCCTCTTTGTTCTTGATACCGGATTGCTTTCGAAGGACCTGTGAAATGCACTGAGCAAAAACTCTGCTATTGGGCTGTACAGAATCAAGAGGCGCGCCGAATGCATCATCGATGACCCTGCTACGAGATTCGTAAGTTCGGGTATCACGCGTCTGTCTTCTGTCAGGACGATCGTGGCGACCGCCGCGCGGTGTATGCTGAGGTCTTTGACCACGAGGACTGCGAAAGCCACGCGGTGTGATGTCCGCAGAAGCGGATGATCAGTTCGGCCAGGCTTCGAAAATTTCGGAGGCATAAAAGAAAAATGAGCTTAGTCACGTCTTTTTGGATGTGACCGTTGAGAAATTGATCTTCGAACAAGATCTTCGAGGTGTCTCCAAAGATTGGCTTAAGGGTTTAAGAACAGTGCCAAGGGACGTGAGTCCGGGCGTCGCGAAAGAAAAAGCAATATGAACCCTGTGAGCCGAGAGATTGCAGACACAAATTTTCTTGAGACGAAAATTTACTCCTCGAAGTACAACATCGCAAAAACATCATCTGAAATGTCTTCACTGAAAAATGTTAACACATTGTGTGGCTCTGACAACGTTTCAATGACCCATGTAGTTAAGAATGCCTTATGTTTGAGTAACGACCGGAATGGCGGGTGCGTATCAACATTCTCAAGTTTGCCAGTGGTTATAGACGACACTAATTGGTCTGGTTTTGCAGTTGACTTAGTAAGTGGATCAGCCAGACAATATTCACTTGCAATGTGACTCAGGTCGTCCAAGTGTCCGGAGTTACTCTCATGCCTCAGCATTTGTATTAGGTGATGGGTCTCCTTCTGTTCAGGTAGGTGTGTTGTCTGAGCGGTGGTGACTAAGTTGTTTGCGTCAGTTCGGATGTGAATGATGTCGGCCCAAAGTGCACGCAAAAACAAACAGGTTCCAAAACATTTCATTAAAGCATTCAGTTCGGCAACAGTAGTGGATTGTGTTGTAGTGGTTATCTTATGACTCTCATAGTCAATAATCGATCCACGAGTTGCTGAGTTGGAACCGTCTATACGGTGTGTTTGCGTGTCGTAACCGGAATTGCGGTATGTTCCCTTGGAAGGCAATTTGCGGTCTTCGGCTAAGAAAATGACATGAGCACGCTGACTAGACTTATCACTGTTGTTACGGTAAGATGCATCAGGCATGCCAAGGATACGCTGAGAACCCTTCAGAGGCCAGAATCTACCATCAACATATTGACTCTTGAGGGTTCGGACAACCTTGTTGATTTCCCTGACATCACCTATGGTCGGACTAGCAGCGGCTGAGGCACAACGCGAAAACTTGTAACAAATGTGAACCTGAGTTCTACTCTGCAACCAATTGCGCTGTCCAAGAACTGATCGATAAGCGGTATGAAGTTGTGGATTGCATTGAATGTTATCCTTCAGAGACTTATCAATCTTTACTTCTTCAACTGCATCGACAGCAAGTTTCTGGTCAACAGAAATATATGGTCCATACTTGTCATGAGTCTTCCATTTGATGCGTTGTCCTACAAACATAATGTCATTTTTATCTTCTGAACCGACAGCAAAGTTCTTACGCAGACTGGACAAGACCTTGGACTCAAACACCTTGTCGCCTGCCATGAACAGGTCATCAACATGAAGGCAAATAAAACCATGTGGTCGGCGTCCTTGGGCATTGTTTCGGGCTACCGGATCCATAAGATGGTCGATTGCTTCAGAGATGGTTAACTGTTCAGTATTAACACTGCGAGGTGGTTGGTAGGTCCTTGTCTTAGAAGTACTGTCATACAGGACATATGTACATCTGTCTGCGCGTGTGGGAACAAGTCCACAGTCAAGTAAGGCTTTATCAATGATTTGCCACCAGCGACGTGGCGCATCATTAAGACCGTAACCAGGTTTCTTAAGCCTAGCACCAATGTAAGGTGGATAACCATACTCAGGTGGTATCTGACAAATGATGTCTCTGGTTTCATCATAGGCTTCACCTTGAAGGAAGGCGGTCTTTAGGTCCATATGGTACAAGTCCCAGTGATAGTTTGCAGCCAGCTGTGTTGCACATCGGAAACCTGCTCGTGAAGCTGCTGGACTATCTGTTTGCTGGGTGTTCTTCTGTTTGTCTTGAAAACCCTTAAGGGCCCATCTTGCCTTACATTTCTGGAAGTTACCGTCCTTGTCTTTCTTTACGGTAAGAACACATCTTCCGGCTACGAAATTCCGAACTCTGGTCTTTCTCATATCAACAAGATCAAAAACTTCATTGTCAATCCATGATTGGCATTCAGCCTTCTTTGCATCTAAAAACTGTTTGGCAAGCTGTCTCTTCTCTTGCTGAGTTGCTTCCTTTCTCTTCTTGCCAACGAGATAAGAAAATTTGTCTGTCATGGAATACAGTGTCATAAAAGCCTCATCTTCTTCATTGATGCCGTGATATTCTTCAATGATATCAGACCTGGTCTTGCGGCATCTAGTGCGTTGTCTTTCAGAGACAACGGAATAAGACACACCAATAGAATTAGAAGATTCGACACTACTCAGAGCTACTGGTGAACCGTCAACCAATCTAGGCACAGAGAATGAAGCAGTGTTACTGCACAACTTTTGTTCCTGTGACAGGAAAAACCATTTTGAATCATCAATAACAAGATCATTCAAGAGTCTCATCGGTATCTGTAGAACCATAAGGAATTCATCTGTGTCCTCTTCTGGTTCCTCTTCTTCTTCTTCTTGTGGCTCTTGCTGATCTTGGGTGTCAGGTTGTGGATCATTCTCTGGCATTGGCGATGGATTAAAAGGTTCATCTCCGTCTAGCGGAAGTATTGGCGGTCCATTGTGTCCGGATGGTGCTGCATCTGGATCAGGCTCGTCATCATCAAAGTCATCAGGCACAGGATCATGTCGCGTTTGGTGTGACTGATGGCTGTGTATCACCCCCCAAATGGTTACTAGGCTGAAATTGGGTTGAAGCCGAAGGAGGCATTTGTCGAGATGGTCGAGCCTTAGTTGCTGGTGGTATCGGCGGATCACCTGGTGGACGCTTGGTGCTCTGTGTCATTGGTGTGTCGTCAATGTTTGGTGGTATAATCGTATTGGGCACAATAATTGTATCTGGAGCAACAGGGATGCCAGTGGCTCCAGGAAATGGTGGTTGAGGATGATCAGGTGGTGATGATGGATGAGGAGGCAAATCTGGTGGATCATCTTGTGGTGAATGCATCTCATCGTCAGGCACATCATCACTTGGTCTTGGTGGTGAATGAAATGGTGTGTGAAACTGATCATCATCAGGAGGAAAGCCGGGATGCGGCGTGTGCGGTTCGTCAGGCATGGGAACATCTGGAAGGTGTGGTGATGAAGGTGGTATGTTAGGATGTTCAGGCGGATGATCATCATCTTCGTTGTTGTTCTGCAGAGGTGGAAGACCCGGTGGAGGGTCAATGTTGGTGTTCTGTTCAGGAATGTCATCTGTATTATCCGTAGGGATACTTCCATCATTGTTCCAAAACAATATTGCTGACCAATGGCTAGCAATCAACTGCGACATATCACTAGGATGTACGCGCAGAAAAACATGAGACGCATCTTTCTTCTTCCAAAGTAAGAGTACGCCGTGTGTGTGGCGGTATTCAACTCGCAATGACTGAAAACTACCACGAAAAATGATTGCATTGTCAAACATGGACGTACTCAAATACATCTGTCTGACATGTGAAACATCTTGTTGTGCTTCGATCTGAACAGGATGATAGACATTACCAGCAGGTAGAGCATTGATGCGGTTGAGCAGGCGTTTCGTGTAATAATCACGTACTGGAAGACCCTGTTCGTACAAGTCAGTTGCCAACACCGGATGCTCGGATGCCGTAAGAGCGGCAAGCTGATTTTGCACTCCTCGCAATTCATCGAGATTCAAGTCTTCCAGCAGGTCTACTGCAAGTGACAGCTGCGATGGATAGAGAGCCCGTGAATTTCCTAATGGAAGGATGCATCTGATCAAAGTGCTACAGAATCGGTATGGATAAACTTGTGCCAACTTCGTTCTTGATCCATATCCTGGAGCACTACCTTCCAATGGTTGATGATAATGTTTTGGATCATTTTTGGATTTACTATTACATCTCTTGAAAACTGGATCCAAGACTCCCTCGGGAAAATTGTGAAGTAAGGATGTTGGTTTGTAGTAATAGTATCCATTTGGGTCTCTCATACCAAAGGCGCACATATCTAATGTTCCATAGGTTACGGTATGCTTCATGAGAAGGCGTTGAAAGTGTTTGGTAAACCAAATCTTGGAAGTCGCAGGATTTTCAATGATGAAAAATCTACCATGTTCAATCTGATAAAGAGCGACTCTAGCACAAAATTCTACCATGGGGAGATACTTTTTCCTTTTTTTGATAAGTATCAGCAGGATCATTAATATTCTGCATTTGACTCCATGGTCCACAAACAGGTGCCCTGTGGATAATTTTTGGCTGTTGTCGCTCAATGACTTCCATTGCCTTTCGCCGGCCTTCGGCAGTGAGCAAGTCGTAACCTGTACGGAGGTCAATTGGAGCGCCGACTCGAAGCCCTTGCATTGCTGCCGCTTGACTAAGCTTGGCAGAGCCGCTAAACAGCTCAAGGAAATCTAATTTTCCGGTCATAGCTGGCTCCCATGTATAACAACCATATGTAATACCTTCAGGACCTGACTGAATGGCATCGTGTTCTATGATGTTATTTGCATGGTCATCTGAGCGGCATGTGGACTTCACTGCTGTACAGGCGCCCTTGGCCGAAGATTCGGCACCGGCGGCAGCTTTGGCCGAAAAGTCGGCACTGGCAAGTGCAATTGGTTCTAAAGGAATGTCAATATCCTCAATAGGATTATGGTCTTTTCTTATTTTACTAATGTTGACCTTCACGATTCTGGTTCCCAAGTCAACTCCAACAATGCTGCCATCTACGGAAACCAACTTTCCTTTTATCCATTTTCCTCCATGTGAACCGTCTGATTTGATTTTTGATTTGTCTTCGGTCCAATAGTAAACTTTATCTCCAGGAAAGAATGGTCCATCACTAAGTTGAAGTTTACTTGCAATATCTCTTCGAAGGTCATCAGACTGTTTTGCCTCTAGAAACTTTCGCATCGCCAGTGACCTTAGTGCTTCAATCTGTCTCTCAGGAGCAGGGGCCTCAGTCGTGAGCTGTGCTGGATTCATGAGCTCAATCGCCGTAAGATCGGCAGGTCTTCTTCCAAATGCTAATTCAATAGGAGTGACACCACCGAGTGTTACCATGGTGTTCCTTGAAATGCAGGCTTGTCTCAACAACTGTTTGTAAGTAATGTTGGCAAGCAATGGATCATCTTTCAAGGAAATTAGCATTAATGAGACCTGTTTCTTAAACATGCGAATGGCTGCTTCAGCTCGATTTGGCCATGGTGTTCCTGGTCCTAGAGAAATTGGCCTGATGCTGTGCCGGTTGTAATAACTCTCCATCTCAGTGCCCATAAAAGCTTGATCGGCAACAATGTATTTTGGATTCAGCTGATAAGTTTCAAAGTATTCTTGAAGATGAGATATCGTCACCGTATCAGATCTGTTTTGAACTACAAAGGCAGTAGTCAATGAAGTGGCACCGTCATACATAAGTAGGAATTGAAGTTTTGACTGAGGATTGATAGGAACTTCTCCATGATCAATGAAAGTAAGTTCACCAAAGACTTCACTTCGGATTCCTGAAACCTTAGCTCTCGATGGTGCAATCCTGGCAGTGGAACATGTGTCACATGATTTGGTAATCTGATCAAATTTGTCATAAATTTCTTTCGGTAACTTCAGAGCCGATGTTCTTCTCTTGAATTGTTCAGTGGTCATGTGATAATGCTTCAAATGCAACTTGAGAAGTTCAGTGGGTGATTGAAGCTTATCATGAATTCTCTGAAGTGCTAGTGACAAAGTTCCCTTAGGTGACGGTTCTTTCTTCTCTTCAAGTTTTACTTCAACCTTTGGTTCCGGTTTGACTTCGGGTTCTTCTTCAATCTGAGGTTCCCGACGTCTTGGGATACCGTCCTTTGAACCGGAACTTGGTCCAGAGGCCACCATTGGCTCTTCATCAGGATCAAAAGGTTGAGCTGGTACTTCTAACTTGCTATCAGGCTGAATTATCTTCTTGACAATCTTCTTAGAATCAGGCTTGGCCGGTTTCGGCACCTCTGCAGGCTTAGGCTCTGATCCTTTGAATCTCTTGCAACCTTCCTTGTTTGTGTGAGGTCGATGTTTACCATTGCATGCTGGGCATGTGATGTCTTCGGACTGAAAGCTGTACATCGGTTTCCAACTGGAAGTAGCAAGAGCCATAATGTCAAGGACTGGATGGTTGGATGTACTGACCGCCAATGCGGTGCGCTGCATTCCAAACAGTGGACAAGTCATGAACTCACCTACAGGAGTATGTTCAATGTTCATGCGAAGATTCCTCATTTGTTCAACTGAAAAGAGGATAGGAACCTTACCTTTGTCCAGGATGTCAACGCATGTTGTGATCCAACCAGTTTGTGCACGATCATTGCGAAAATGAATCACTAATCTTTCCTTGACAGTAGATTGTTCTCCATTGGCAAATGAAAACTTACTTGAACACGGTTGCTTAGAAAACCAAATGTGATCACGCTTCGGATGTTGTTGGCAAGCCTGTACAAGGCGATCAATGGCAAAGCGGGATCCCATGGCTCGAGTGCAACCTGAGTCAAGGATGACATAAGTCGGATGAGAACCTAAATCTACATACTCACAAAGCAATGCTTGTTGGGCACCATGATCATAATTGAGAAATACACACTCTTCCGTTGAAACGGAATTGAGCGGGCTTGTGCGCGGCTGAAACGAATGCAGATCACCGTTTTCGGTAGAAACACTCTTCTCAACTTGGCGGATGCTCTCAAATAGGGACCTGTTCAAATCAGAAAAGCACTGGTACATCACAGACACGAACAGAAGCACGAATGTGAGGGCCTCTACAAGTTCGTGTCCGAACAATCGGAACAAACGGATGCCTGAAAAACAGAACCGGTTGATCTTGTCGGTCTGTCCGTCCTCAGAAATGACGTCTAAATGCTTGTCCTCGGATTCGGTCAGTTCCTCAGTGGAAGCAAAATATGACCAATTGTACCAATCACCTTGGGAGTAGTCTCCATTATATCCATAGTAGGATTCATAACCTGACCAGTCATCTGTCCAATATGTGTCATAGTCATAACTCCAGCTTTCTTCGGCATGGGCTGTTTCTTGTTTTTCAGGGGCTTGTGATGCACTAGATGTTGCAGCCTGTGCTACATTAGCTTGCGGAGGTTCTGACAAAAATTGATTGGTTCCTCCTTTGTTCTTCGCATCACCTTTTCCTTTTCCTTTCCATGAAGGCATTCCTTTGAAAGAATCCTTTCCTTTCATCATTCCTTTCTTCCCCTTTTTACCTTTTCCTTTGCCCTTGCCTTTTCCCCAGAAAGCTGTGTCTTGCTGGTCATCTTCCCATGCTGCAAAACCTTTGCCTTTTGACCTCGAGCGGAAGCCGGGTCTTGATCTTTTTCCTCCTTTCTTGCCATAAGCTTTTGGTCTACCTTTCTTGAAGGACCTGCCGTAGATGCGGCGCTTAGAGTATGAACCCTTGGCGCTGAGAACCCAGAACTCGTTCTCGGTGTACAGACCTGTGAATCCTTCTTCACCCGTCTCTTCATCAAAGACCCAAAATCCGTACTCACCTTCCTCGGTCTCGCCCTCGTCGATGACGTAGAAGTTGGACCGCTTGCGGTGCGTGATGTTTGGGTCTGTAACACCTGTGCGAGAAACGGCAAAAAGTTCTAAGAACAGCTGTTTCACTTGGAGATAGGTATATTGAGGCATTGCGATCTGACGGATGTTCATAGACGAGACAAAACGCTCTCGTTGTTGCTCGTTGAGGTCTGCTTGCACTAGAAAAATCAGTGACATCAAATTGTCTGACAATGGAAACTGCTGCGCATGTCTGGTCCTTCTATTGGTTATGGTCTGTTCTCTCAGTTCTTGTTGATAAGCTAGCTTATCTTCATCTGTTACTATTCCATTATAGAGCAGTCTTTGCTCATCTGTGAGTGCTGCCGTAAATGCCTGAGTGCCTGCTTCGGGAAGATCGGATATGTCCAGCAGATCGGACCAAGAAGCCAACAAACGCTTCTGCGCGATCTCAAATCGCCCTATCCAGTGCACGAATTCACTCTGGCCTCGATATGTGCGAAACATCTGGAGGAATCGCCAAAGGAACACATGATTTACTCCCTTCACGAAGTATGGTCTCAATGTGTCCTTGAAATGAGCGAGGCCACGATCCGGATCTCGGAGTAAGGCATTATCGAGCATCGACTTATAAAAAGAAGCGGAACCAATGAGGGCATTCTTTAATGATGGTCCGTGCTTATCTGCATCCAATGTTGTGATCCCTAACCAGTCATCAATTAAATCTTCATATTCAAACCAGCTTGATTGGCCATCAAATTGGGGTGGAACCTTTGGTGTCATTTTGATGCCCATCCGGTTTTCGGAATGACTGGTGGCGGCATATGCTTCAGGCTCTTCATAAGAGACAATCTGGAGTTGTTCTTCATCTGAATCCATGTTGTGGATTAAGACCATGGCAGCTACTCTAACTTGACCTACAGGTTGCCTCCGCAAGTCCGATATACAGAGTGTATGCAGAGAACGGCAGTTCGGCACACGGATCTAGACTTGGCGAAGGCACAGGCTCCGCTACCACTTTGAGGTAGCTTTCCCCTTTAAGGGAGCCCTGGAACTATATACACAACACCTGTGTCAAGCAGCGGCGACTACACTCTTTTCTCTACGCAAGATTCTGCTAGTCTTGAGCCATGCGGAGTGCGCATGAAAGATATGAATTATGTGTACATGTCAACATGCATGACAGCATTGTGTAGACACGTAAACAAAAATAAATCACAGGGGGAGGGGGGACAGTGCCACACCCCCACCACACTACAGAGGGGGAGGGGGAAGATCTCATATGGAGGCAGCATATGGGACCCATCCCATTGGGGGGGGTGGCAGGGCCTGGTGCATGTATGTATGTATGTATGTATATGTGTGTGTATAGTAAGTAACCAGCAAATAGAAAATTCAGGATTGCCAGATCAACAAATAGAATAGGACAAAAAGCAGGGAGATAGAATATTATTCTTACCCAATAAATTGAAATGAACAATTTCCAACCATTCCCGCAATTAAATCAAGTGAAAATGAACAATTTCAATGATTATGTGTACCATTTCCTGCAACTAATTCAGGTTAAAATGAACAATTTCAATGATTGTGTGTGTGATTTACTGCAACTAATTGATATATGTTGCATGCCAACAGAGCTGGCACACAATCTTAAGGAAAATCCATCCAAAATCACCAAAACCCTTGTAAAAACCATAGCACCAGCAAATAGAATATTATAATATTCTATCTGCAAGTTCTTTACCCAATAGGTTGATGTTGACTGATATTTTTTGGAAAATGCCAGCTATTTATTCTATCTGCTGGTTACGTACTAATTACATATATATATAAATTATATTATATATATAAATACGGTACATTGATTTTGGAGACATGGACCTGGAGATGCATCCACGGAGAAAACCGATGAGAAGCGTCAGTTCCATGGACATGTCTGACTCCTTCATCGAAGCTTTGGTAACAATTCCAAAGCAAAGATTCTGAGATTCTGCCCCAGGATTCTGGATGATTTGACACAGTTTGACAAAATGCCACGACAACTGGGATTCACTTACCCAAACAAACACCCAAAACATCAACCTGTCTGTGGAATGTGTTTCCACCTGTCTGTGCTTCAATTCAAACAACGTTTTGGAACAACCAAGAACACTGAACCATCTGAATACTTCTGTGAAATCTTGTGAACACTTGGATGATTGAGGCTGAGAGTTTGGAACGAGAACATGTAACTCGATAATAGTGCTGGGGCAGCGGCCAAATCCAAGTCATCCCAGCCATCTGCGACAGAGTGGCAACAGCTTTTCAGACCCAAACACCATAATCTGCCGAGCTAGGAGTACATTGGTTGCTGAATCTTCGAATAAGCCTAAAGAGTATCCCCAAATAGCTCTAGAGACCGGGCGCGCGAGGTGCAATCACAGCGCAAACAGTTTATGAAAACCACCGTTCCAAAAGCGTTTGCAATACTATGGCAGCTAAAGGGCCAATATTCCCGAAAGCTCCTGCGACAGTTTTGTTCCAAAGAACTGCTGCGTAACTTCTTCAATCTTTACTTCATCTACCTAACATACATCATCCACATTTCCACATCCTTTACATTGCCTACATCTTCCACACCATCTTCTCTACATCATCAGCATCTTTATCTTTCTCACCTACATCATCGACATCACCTACAGAAACTTTTCCATCAACCTCATCTACATAACATACATCATCTGCAACACATATTGTATGTTAATATGCTATCTACATCGTCACCTACGGCTACGTCACCTACATCTTCTACACCATCTTTTCTACATCAACATCACAAATCAAAAGGTGTGTGTAAAAGTTTGTTGCCTAAAGGTGTGTCTATGTGTAAAAGCGTCTGTGTGCCAAAGCTTCTTTGTGTAAAGGCGTCTGTGTGCAAAATCTTCTGTGTGTAAAAGTGGCTCTGTGTAAAGGCCTCTCTGTGTAAAAACTTTGCAGTGTAAAAACTGCTCTGCTAAAACGCTGCTTTGTTTAAAAAAAATATATGCGTGTAAAATCTGTCCGTGTTTAGGCTTCTCTGTGTGAAAGCTGCAGTGTGTAAAACCGTTTGTGTGCAAAGTTCCTTCGCGCAAAGGCTTGTCTGTGCCAAAAAGCTTGTGCGTGTAAAAGTTTCCGTCTGAGTTAAAAAAGCTTCTGTGTGTAAAAGATGCTCTGTGTAAAGGCTGCTCGGTGATTTTTTTGTGTGGGTGAAAGCTTCTGTGTGTAAAGCAGCTCTGCTTACAAGTTTCTCTAAGGAAAAGCTTCTGTTTGTAAAAGCTTCTGTTTGTAAAAGCGTCTGTTTGTAAAAGCTTCCCTGTGCAAATTTTTCTGTGTAAAAGCTTTTCTGTGTAAAGGCTTCTGTGTGTAAAATCTTTGTGTAAAAACTTGTGCGTGTATACAAACAATATCCCTTGTGATTCTGACTGTCGCTCAGGTGCCAGCCCTGGAGCAAACCTTCGGTGGGGACCAAAAACTGTGGATATACGGCGTTTGACCCACGTCAGCTGCTATCACTCATCATCATCATCATAATTATCATCATCATCATCACGCATCATCATTCATCATCGTATCTTCTTGTGTAATACTCTCCCGAAAACCAACGTTGGGAAAAACATAATAAATGGGCTCCATTTTAGCGCACCCATGTTAAAATTCATGAGCGGGATAGGTGCTAGGTAGGTGCCATGTTGGTGCTGCTGAATTTGGACATGTTTGCACACTTTTTGGCTGCATGGCATGCTAACATAGAACCCCACAAAGATCAGTTGCCTGACCAAATCTCCGATCCAGTTCCCGGAGTCATCAGCCATTTACCAGAGACATAAAAAAGAAACAATTGATTTTCCACAATTTGTTGGGTTCCATGTTTAACTGGTATTGCGATGGCTCCACCCACGTTCAAAGCATGATACCTTCAGCGCGGCACGAAGTGAAAATTGGTTCGGCCGGAGGTCACTAACATGGAATTTTCAGGGAGAACATCTTAAAGACCATTTGGGTTCCAGGTTAACCTGCAAATCACCCTTCAAGTTTGCAGATCGCTTTGTGACAACTTGCTCAACTTCCAGGTTGGCCGTTTCAGGGTGCAGTTTGGGTTCAGTTTGGGCCTGCATTGGGTTCCATGTCAGTTTTTGAGTGAATTTATTTAAAAAAAAAAATAGTTGCATGATTTCCCGGGAAACAACATCCACTTGAGACCGTGCCATAGGTTCATGTTAGCAGACCTCCGGAATAGCATGCAGTTCCATGTTGGATTTCGGGGGTGTATCTTCTTGTTTCCTCCCTCCTGTTTCCTTTCGGGCCACGTTATTTTATCCATAATATGCGGCACTGCATCATTTTCTTTGACCAAAACTACTTATTCAATCTCTCCGTCCCGTTACTAGAAGAATTCAAGCTTTGCAGCATTCTGTTCACTATTCTTGGAACCTTGCCTGGGCACCTGTTCTTGAAAACCTTGCTTGCGAACCTGTTTCTTGGAAGCCTGTTCCTACGGAACTTGCTTGGGAACCTTGCTTGACACCTGTTCATTGGGACCTTGCTCGGGACCTGTTTTTCGTAACCTTGCTTGGGATTCTGTCCTTGCTTGCAACCTTGCTTGCAGCTGTTCTTCGAGGTCTTGCTTGGGAAGTTGTTCTTGGGCAGCTGTTCCGGGGAACATGAGCAACTTGTTCTTGGGAACCTTGCTTGGGAACCTGTTTTTTGAACCTTTCTTGCAACCTTGCCCCGGAACCTTGCTTGACAACCCTGCCTGTCAACCTACTATTCAGAAGCTTGCTTGCAGCTGTTCTTCGAGATTTTGCTTGGGAAGTCGTTCTTGGGAAGCGGTTCCGGGGAACATGAGCAACCTCTTGGGAACCCTGCTTGGGAACCTGTTCGTTGAATCTTTCTTGCAACCTTGCTTGGGAACCGTGCTTGAAAGCTTGCTTTGGAACCTTGCTTTGAAACCTTGCTTGGGGAACCTGTGCTTGGGAACCTTGCTGGCGACCTATTGTTCGGAACCTTCCTAAAACACTTGTTCTTGGAACCCGTGCTTGGGAACCTGTTCTTGGGAACCTGTTCCCCGAACCCCCGCCTGGAGACCTTGCTTGGGAACTTGTTCCTTGGAGCCTTGCTTATTGGAAACCTGCTCTTGGGAACCTTGCTTGGAACCCTGTGCCTGGGAACGAGGCTTTGGGAACCTTTGGGAACCTGTTCCGGGGAACCTTGCTTGGGAACCTGCGGAACCTGGCTTGGGAACCTCTTCCTGGGAATTTTGCTTGGGAACCTGTTTCCTGGGAACCTTTCTTGGGGAGCTGTTCTTGGAAACCTTTGGGAACCTGTTCCTGGGAACCTTGCTGGGGAACATTGCTTGGGAACCATTGGGAACCTTTGGGTGTTCCTGGGAACTTTGCTTGGGAACCACTTCCTGGGAACCTTGCTTGGGAATTTTGGGAACCTTGCTTGGGGAACCTTTGGGAACCCGTTCCTGGGAACCTGTTCCTGGGAACCTTGCTTGGAACCTTGGGCAGTGCGGATTTGGCTGCTCCATGCTGCTCCGACCTGCTCCGAGACCTTTACTATGGCTGAAGACCCCAAGCTTGCGCTGTTGGGGAAAAACTTTGCTTGGACACCTGTGCCTGGACACCTTGCTTGCAAATCTGTTCCTGGGAGCTTTGCTTGGGAACCCTTGCTTGGTAACCTCGCTTGGGAACCTGTTCTTGGAAGCCTGTTCCTGGAAACCTGTTCTTGGAAACCTGTCCTTGGAAACCTATTCCGGCGAACCTTGCTTGGAAACTTGTCTTGGGAACCTGTTCTTGGAAACATTGCTTGGGGACCTTGCTTGCGAAACTGTTCTTGGGAACCGTGCTTGGAAACCTGCTCTTGGGAAACTGTTCTTGGGAACCTTTGAAAATCTTTGGGAATCTGTTCTTTGGGAACCTTTGGGAATCGTTGGGAATCGTTGGGAACCTGTTCCTGGGAACCTTGCTTGGGAACCTGCTCTTGAGAACCTTGCTTGGGAACCTGTTCTTGGGAATCTTTGGGAACATGTTGCTGGGAACCTTTCTTGGAGACCTTTGCGAACCTTGCTTGGGAACCTTGCTTGGGAACCTTGCTTGGGAACCTGGGAACTTTGGCAATCCGGATTTTGGCTGCTCCGACCTGCTACGGGACCTTTACATGGCTGAAGACCCCAAGCTTACGCTTTTGGGGAAAAACAAAAATGGCTTGTGTGCAGCCAGCTTTCATTTTCCGATCGCCAAGAGTCAGGCTTTGACTACGAGACGACTTTGTCTCACCTGATATTTGAAACACTACTTTCAAACATGCTATGCACCTCATGGTAGAGGTTGGATATAGATCCTCATGGTAGAGGCCACCAGTTTCTCCTGTTATCAAGCCCCATGGTAGGGGAAATATTTCCAACCTGCAAGCTCAAGCACATCGAAAGAAAAGATTCGTACCAGCTTGTCCAATGTTCCAAACAACGTGTCCATGTTCACACCTCAGGTGTGAAAGTTCTTCAAGTTAAATTCTTGCAAGAAGAGTCGTTCATATTCAGACATCCTAATTGATGGAAGATAGGAAAGGCCATCAGCAATGTACAGCCTGGCAACACGGGATGATTCCCAGCGCCCTCTGATTAATGCCGCTTCCATGGAGCATGTCTGTTGAAACAAATCCGTCGCTCCTCTCCTGAGTGAATAGGGTGTAAGTTATGACCTTCCACTAAGACTTCTAAATTTATTTATTTTCACATCAGGCACTTAATGAAGTTATAAGTATATTATAAGTTGCTATTATCTTGCTAATATATTGTTTAAATTGTTTATTTTTATTTTTTTGTTTTAAGTTCCACTAATCGTTTAGGTGAACTTGTAACATAATAATGAACATATAAGTAAATATAGTGGAATATTATTCAAAAATAAGTTGAAATAAGGGAAAAGAAGCGAAAATAAGTAAAAATATGTTTTTTTGTCAGTTTTCAACATTGATGGACATGGATGTCGATTACCACGGAGCAATTTTGGCTTCAAAGGGAAGGGCATTGGAATTTTTATAACGAAAAAATTATCTGGAATATATAATGTTTCCTGTAAGGAGTAGTTCCTGGAAAGTTAGTATCCCTTTTTTCTCTGAAAAGATGACCTCCTGTAATGTATACTTCCTGGGCAGGCAAAAATATGAGCAGTATAATGTTCATGAAAAGCAGTTCTTTCACAAATAAAAAAAACTCAGTATGATATTTCACCAGAAAAAAAATGTAGCTTCTTGAGCTTTACGTTTTCCAGGGATTCGCATTTGAAGTTGTTGACAGTCAAATTCTTTAAATTTCTCAAACATTACGATATATTCTAATAGAAAATTTCAGATCAACTCAGTTGAAACTATGCAGAAAAAATATTATAAAATATAAAAATATTGCAAATATATATATAAATTAAGTTTGAGACATTCAGAGTAATAAGAAATCTGAGAAACAATACACACCACTCAAAAAAAGATTGTAATAGAAATAAATGGAGAAAAGTAACTTACTGAGAAAATTTATAATGCTTAAACATACAGAAGGTAACAAATTTATTATTTTTAATGTATATACGTCAGAAAATTTTGAAAATGAGAAAATGTAGAAAATGAAGAAAATATTGAAAATGTTGAAAAGTCGGAAAAAACAAAAAAATCAGAAAATTTAGAAAATTTTAAAAATTCAGAAGAGTCAGAAAATTAAAAAAAATCTAAAATTCAGAAAATTCAGAAAATTTAGAAAAAAACAGAAAATTCAGAAAATTCAGAAAATTCAAAAATTTCAGAAAATTCAGAAAACTCAGAAAATTCACAAAATTCAGAAACCCAGAAAATTCAGAAAATTCAGAAAAGTCAGAAAATTCAGAAAATTCAGAAACCCAGAAAATTCAGAAAATTCAGAATTTACAATTTAAATTAAAAGGAAAACAATTCAGAAAATTCAGAAACCCAGAAAATTCAGAAAATTCAGAAAATTCAGAAAATTCAGGAAATTCAGGAAATTCAGAAAATTCAGAAAATTCAGAAAATTCAGAAAATTCAGAAAATTCAGAAAATTCAGAAAATTTGAAAATTCAGAAAATTCAGACAATTAAAAAAACAAAAAAAAATATGAAAATTCTGAAATTCAGAAAATTCAAAAATTTCAGAAAATCCAGAGAATTTAGGAAATTTAGATAATTCGAAAAAAATCGCAATATTCAGAAAATATATATATATACATAGATATATAAAATTTAGAAAATTTAGAAAGTTCCAAAAAAATAGAACATTCCGAAAATGCAGATAATTTTTAGAAAATTATGAAAATGTGAAAAATATGAAAATCAATGACCAAAATGTATATAAAAATATAAATTTAGAAAAATAGTAAAATATGAACATTTTTATAACATTTTCAATAAAGATAAAGTTTTAAAACTATAGAAAGTAAGAAAGTGAGTAATTTCCAGCTTGTGACAAAACAAGGAAAAGTGACCAAATATTATCTGAATGGAAAAAGGTCTTCGAAAAGACATTTCCTGTAAAGGATAATTCCTGGAAAGGAAAATTCCTGAAAAAGGATTCAATCTGAATTGAAAAATTCCTGATAAGGATAACTCCTGAAAAGGATTCATTCTGAAAAGAATAATTCCTGAAAAGGATAGTTCCTGAAAAGAGATGATGCCTGAAAAGGAAACTTCCTGTAAAAGATACATTTAACAGGACAAGGAAGATCTTGCATCGGAACCATGAAAATATCCAAACAAAAAAAAGAAAACGCAACATTCTTATATTTTTTAATTCAAAGATGTTTTACAAAACCCTATGACAGAAACATCTTTCGTCTTTTATCAATTTTAAACAGTAAACAATAATGAAAAATTAACCTAAATTAAGTGAAAATAAGTGAAAATAAGTAAAAATGACTTCTATGATAAGTTAAGATAACTACTAATATTTTCATTAAGTGCCTGATGTGAAAATAAATAAATTTAGAAGTCTTAGCAGACCCATAAGTTCCGTTAAAAAGCGAAACCTGGTCCGAAAGGAAGCAGCATTTTGCGACCAGAGTGGCAATGCGGTAGTTCCCAGTTGACGTCGAGCGTCTGCAAGTGGTCTCATGAATGCCAAAACAAGGTGTGAAGTGATACTGATGGCTTCGCAAGCCTGTCTTTGTCCCTTTAAGGGAAATGATTCCTGATTCTTCACCCAATGAAATATCTCCAGCTGTAACTTGAAGAAATTCACCTGTACGAAGTAAACAGTGAAACGCAACCAAAAGGATAGTGGCCATCTCATAGTGTCCATGTTCCCATTCATAAGCAGCCATAGACTGAGTGATCTCCCAGGTTAAAGGGGGTGCACGACTTGGGACTTCTATTTTACGCCATGTTGCAAAAAGTTTCCAAGCATGGGGTATCTTTCTTCGGGTCCATGGTTGATAAAAATGAAGTGCAGACAATGCATCTCCAATGGTAAGCAAGGGTTCCCCTTCGCGCCACATTTTACGTACCCAATTGCAAAGAAACCCATCCAGTTGATCCTCTGTTTTTGCCTGTTCCACATAGCGCACAATCTTTCTCAAAGCAATGTAGTACCTATGCTGGGTCTTCCAAGTTAAAGCCGCATCATCCAAGTTAATGGCCTTACGTTGCCTTCTTCTCTCCGCTCTCGAAAACCTGCCTGCTATTAATCGTGGCGCCTTGACTTCGCGAACCCTCATCAGAGGGATTCTCTAACGAATCCACATGTGCCAACACCAGCTGCAGACCATAGCCCAAAAGGTATGCTGAGATCTTGTTCAAGACTCTAGTTAATTGTTTGCTCCCTGATCTACCTTTGCTAACCACGCTCAAACAGACATATGAGTCAGTCACCTGAAAATTTCGTTGGTCAAGCGCCCCAAAACGCTGAATTTGAAATTTTATTCCCAGAAGAATGGACTCCAACTCCAGGACATTGCTGTGGCTCTTAGACTTCCAACGGTTAGTAAAGCCATGCTTCCAGGACCACCATGGAGCCACCACTGATTCACGCGGTAAAGCTTTTGAGTTGACTAATTCCCCTGTAATCACTCGCACGTCAGACCCTGTGTGGTTTGTCCTTCTCAAAAGCAGTCTGTTAAATCGTTCCGTGTCACGATTGAGGCCAGTTATTGAATCTGAAGGGGATCCATAACTCCACGTTCTCTGCATTGGGGCCACGCTTCGAATATGTGCGCAAAAACCAGGCGCCAACCCCAATCTATTGACCAAATGTTGAAAGGTGAGTTGAGGAAGAAACCGTTGACAGCAAGCCACTGCAAATAAACTGAAAGAAACACAGCTGAAACTATCTCCCAACAGTTTATGACGGCAATCTGAGAACCCTTTCTGATTTGTTTTGATTTTTGATGCGCTCCAAGCAACTTTGGTATGGTCACTCCCATACCCCAAAAGAACTTCTTTTTCCGGTGCATTCAAGAGTCTCCACGAAGTCTCTGTAGTGATGAGGTACTTCCAGTCATATTGATATGATATGGAGGATACCTGAACTCGTCTTCCCTCCAGCGCTGCCGAGTAGCTGCATCAGACTTATCCAAGCCTGCTGGTTTTGGTGGTGGTGACGAGCGTGGAATACTCTTCATGCATGTGGGAAATACTGCACCTACCTTCTCACCTTCCCAAGTGTAACCCTCAGTCAGCCATTGGTGGCTTTCAGGGTATGGAGCTTCAGCATAGACTTCCCTCCAGTATCGTTTGTTGGTGATCCAAACATCCGTAAAGCATCCCTCCAGTGTCCCAGTGAGGGCGTCGCATAGGCACTGCCTGAACAGGGTCCACAAGGTAAGGTACTGAACCCGTGGCCTCACTGATCTCTCGGGCCGCTGCTTCATCCATCGATGCGACATTTTCCAAAACATGTTTGACTTCCACGATGTCGCCAAACTCTTCTTCGACCAGATTCAAAACCCGTGGTATCTCCCAAAATAAACAGCTTTGCGGTCCTAAATTGCGTCTCCCATACCTGACTGCAGACAAGTCAACGCAAGGCCAGCCGCCCCACACATGCACTTCTCTCACATGCAAATATTTCAAGCCCCAAGATTTCACCATCTCTCTGTTAATGCTGCGGATGTCTTTGACCAACGTTGTACCCGGTCATCGCTTCAGGGTGACCCTGTTGGCCGCTTCATCTATGTCCACTGCAATCCTTCCCATTGGTGTTATGCCAGCCAGATCGTAGGCGCGAAATGCACCTCCGATCCCATTGAACAGAGATAAAATGAGCACCGGGGCTAACCCGGATCCTCTGGCCCTCTCAAGTTTCTCGCTGGCCACCAGAAAATCACGACCCAGAGCTGTCAAACCTTCTGCATAAAATTGACCGAACCCCCAGATTCAGAGGCATCTGTAGAAACCAGCTGAGGACAAACACTTGCTGCCAAATTGCAATGCAGAAGGGGGGCCGTGAAAACCAGGGATAAAAATTCTGCTTTGATCTGCTCTCTCGCCGACTGCCCCATTTTTACGCCACCACTAATGAAGCCCCAGGTCCTTTGTAAAAACGTCCTCACAGGCCTTCTGAACTGTAGTGCAAAAATACATCTTCCTGCGATTACTTGAACTGTCTTCCTATCCAAGTATTTTTGGGCCGCCATCCAGAGTGTCGCTTGAATCAGTGCCACAAGCTTTGTAGTGCTCACACCAAGAGTTCCTTGTGCTCCACCAACTTCGGCTCCAAGTTCAGTGATCAACTCTGCGCCACTCACGCGCTTCTTTGCTGATGAGACCACCCCAGCTTCAGACCAAATCTTCTCAGCTCTCTGATGACACAGCAAAGCACTGGTGGCAGGTTCACTTGGGAGGACTCTCTCGCCCCCTGCAAAATCGTCCAAGTAAACATGCCACCAGGACTTCCCTGTCTCACGAGAATGGTCTAGGATCGAGTTCAACCATGGCGGAACCGTATAGCCCCTAGCAAGCCTGTGTTCAAGTGGCAATGATTCCCTTGACGAAAGATTTTCTGAAATTTCCCGCATGATGCTGACACTGTTCAGCCACCCCATTGGTATAACCGCACAAGCCAAAGCAAACAACTCCCCTGTTTCACGATTTATCCTTTCTGCTGGTGAAATAATATTGAAAGCCAAATGCCTCTTCCATTGCCCTGGTATCTTGAAAAGATAAAACGCTGAGCACATGTCAGATTGTTGTAGTGAGAGACGTTCATGCCCATCCAGTACAATACTTTGCCAAGAACAGATTGAAGGTAATGTAGTACAGCCCCCTTCCAGTTGAAATTGAGTGGAGTTAGAACCCGTCAAAAATCATTATAAATCTCAAAATCGGCCGACCATCTTGAAGTGAAGTGGGTTTTGCAACACCGAAACGTCCATTCAAAACTTTTGTACCCCTAACACTAAAAACAGATTTGAGTGGTATCCAGTCGCACACATTTCTTCTCACCAACTCATCTGCAATCCTCATCTGATCTCCCTCTCTTATATGAATCTTCCCTGGCATCTTTGGGAGTTCCACATCGGCTTCGGGCTTAATCAACAAATGGGGGTCCCGTAGAAAACCAGCAGTTCGATTGCCAACCCAGTGCAAACAGTCAATGCAACCCCCATGCTCTTCTGGTGGTAAAGCAGGCAACACTTGCTCCCAAGTAAGTTGATGGCAAATTGAAATTTCTTCACCATTATACCCCACTTGTTTATTCCGCATCTCTTTTCTCCACTTCTCCTCGGACAAGGTCGAGTGTTCTGCGGCCCGACTGCACCTACACTCAGCAGCTCTTGAAATTGAACTGTATGCCGCCTGTTCAGGTGCAGTCCAGCGGCCTTGAGCTGGTCGCGCATCAAACCCAGCCAAACGGTTCAACGCGGATATGGCCAAGTAGGCCCATGCCTGACAAGCCCGCAAATCTACCATTGGCTCAACGGTTAGATCAACCAGAGCCCCTGAGGTGAAGACCCCCTCAAGACTTTGCAGCTCCCCCAGCCTTATCGGGAAAGTTGCGCCTCTCATGATACGTGAGGCCAACTTGGACTTGGCGATCTCGCGAATCCAAGGACCTGTGAATTCCTCAGTGATACAATCCTGCAACAGCTCCTCACTGATGTGGATGAGCCACCAAGCCAAAACCACATCAGTGCGTTGGAAATCGGCGCAGCATGAATCATGAAATGGCTTCCTTCAAAGCCCCCACAGTCATCAACTGGCAAGTAACCCCCGCAGGATTAGGCGCTGGTACGGCTTGAGCCGGCGCCTCACAAGCATTTATAAATTCCTCACATGCCTCACCATCAAGGTTATGCGCAGCATCGGCAATTGCCGGCGCATCATGCATCTCCTCATCCTTCCACAATGTCACTTCTCTGGCAACTTCTCCTGGGTCTTGCCCTCTCCGTCTTTTCCTTGTGCATTCCAAGACTTGTTCTTGCCTTTTCCTTTTCCTCCTTTCTTTGTCTTTCCTTTTGCTTCTCCTGAGTTCTCTGGCCAAGGTGCTCCACGTCCACGGCTTCCCTTTCCTTTGCCAGCTCCTCCCCAGCCCCAACCCTCGTTGGGGGACAACTTTGCAGTGCCAACTTTGCATGCTTCTTCGCGTTCAGGATCACTTCCGGCCCACCTGCGGCATGGGGAAGAGCTCCAAGTGGCGAGCCGTGGCCCACGAGCCATCCAGCACGGATTGGTGCAGGCTCATGAACCTCCCCGCCAGGGTGTCCCCAGCAGGTCTAGATATCTTGCTGCCTGATCGAGGAGATCTAAGTGGTGACACTCCCTGGCCTGGGCAAGGGCGTTGTTCATCTGGGGCGGTTTCACCACGATGGCAAAGTAACTGCTGAGCTTCACTCCCGAGGTCACTGACACCTCTTCCTTGCTGCCAATGCCCACCTTGCTGCTCTGATCTAGCTGAGAACGAGCGTGTTCTATCAGCAGTTGGAGCACCGACCCTGGTTTCTCCTGGGCTTTCCTCAGGGGTGCGCCTCCATCTTCCTGTCTGCTGAGCTCGTTGACGTTTCTTCCCAGTCGCTGTCGTAGCTCGACATCCCCGAGCTGTTCCCAGAGGGGCTCTCGTCGGGGTCGCCCCCGCCTTTCTTCTTCCTCCTCTTCTTCCTGGATGCCTCTTTCTTGTCCTCGTTCTGAACTCTCAGATCTCCTCTTCTTCCTGGATCCTTGCCTCCAGAAGTCAACTTCGTAAGGATCCTGGCGAGCTGATGCCCAGTGCTCTGGCGCCGATGTTTCTTCTTCTCCTCTTTGGCTTTGTAGATCTTTTGGCGGGCAGTGTCTGCTGCTCGCTGTAACAGCTGGGTCTGCAAGGTACTCAAAATACCATCTCTTGAAACCACCTCGACCTGGTCTTTCTTCTTCTTCCTCCTCGAAGGTGATCTGCTTCGATTCTTCCTCTTCCTCGGGGCCTCCTCGTTTCGCTTCTTTTTTTCCTTCTTTTCCTTCTTCTGCACAAGCGCTAGCTCCCTCTCTAATGAGTGACGCAGGTCTCCGCCACCCTGCTCGAGGGAGAATAGCCTTCCCCTGAAGACTGACTGGAGGGGCCCACAGAGGACTCCTCCCCATCTTTCTCTTTCGGGTCCGGCACGGTCCCATGGCCAGCGACCATCTTTGATCTTGCAATCTTGCAACCTCCAGCCTCTCTCTCAGCCTGGCCTTCTCTTTCTCGTATAGTTTGCCTCTCTCGGCGGGTTTGCCAGGTTCTGCGTCTCCAGCTCCTTCGCGTTTGGTTTCTGCGCCAACTTTGGTCCTCCTGTCCTTCTCTGCTTTGTCTGCCTCTCCACCTGCCGGTGGCTTGGGCCCTTTGGTCCCAGGGGGCATCTCTTCGGTCATGTCGAGCTCGTCCATGTTGACATCCTCCAACTCTTCGGCCTCCCACTTTTGAACCTGACGCCTCATGTGGGTTGTTGGATAAGGCCTGTCGAACCCTTCGACTTTGAAGACCTTCAGTCTGGTAACATGCATAGTGAAATCGGCGGTCGATGCGCAGGGACGGGATGCACAGATGTTTTCGGTTGAACTGACCTGACAGGTATCGTGTCCAATCGGGATCTGAGCACCCCATACTTTTCACTACGGCCGTATAGTCTCCTCGGTCCAACATGAGTACCTGTTTGACGTTTGACCCAGAAAGAAGCCCATAGGTCTCCTCCGCATTCCAAGTTGGTGCTTGGCAAATGCACTTCCAACACTTCTCCTCTGCCAAGGATCAAGCTCTCCCATACCTCTTTCTCATTCTCCTCAAGCCTATACTCTGTTCCTTCTGCAAGGCTCATCTCAAACCTAACTTCTGCGCGGCCCAGGGCCAGCAAAAGATCGGTCTCCTTCCCAATAACTTCCTGCCGGTTTCCTGTGACCCCTCAATTCTGGTTGTTCCAGAGTCCTATACACTCTGGGGTGTTTTGCTCCTCCTCGATTGCCTCTTGGCCTGCCTCCGTCCTCTCTTTTCCTCTTCTTCTTTTTCTTCTAGGGGGTTTTGGACCTTCCTCGGTCAGCGTGATGTTCTCGACGATCAGCCTCACGATGTCCTCGTGGGGGATAATCTGGCTCATGTGGACGCCGGGATGCTCCTGACTTCGCAGCTGCACCTGTCACTTGCTCGTCCTCTTCTTCCTCCTCACGTTCCTGACTGACTGTCTGGACTAAGTACGTCCCTTCTTGGAGGTGGATGTGGCGGCGCAGGAAGTTTTGGTCGTATGGCTTCAGTTGTGCCAGGGGCAGAGGGCGGCGCCGAGGAGGCCTTGCTGGAAACCCGTCGTGTAGCAGCTCGAGATTGCTCAGCGCTATACACACTTCGTGACAGGTCCCTGAGGGCTTTCACTCCCCTTACCGCGGAAACGACCAAGTCGTTGGCAGCAGCGCGGAAACCTGGAGTCCGCCAAGGAGCAGCTAACTCACCCTGCAAGGCCTCAACCCCTGTGCACCCCAGGCACCAACTGTCGTTACCTAAAGGCGTGTACTGGTGACACTTATTGCAATGAGATTGAGTGCCACACATAGAATGCCTCCGGCCAAAAAGTCCAGCTCGCAGCATGTCAAACATTTGAACCCCATATTTTCAAAATACTCGGTATAAGCGGGGTTTTATGTACTTTGTGCAGCCCACATAGAATGCCGCCAAAAACATATACAAATGTTATTATTCTGTTGCAAAATTTCTGTTTTTTTGCAGTAGAATGCCGCCAAAAACATATGCAAATGTCATCATTCTGTTGCAGAATCTCTGTTTGTTTTAAAGAAAAATATGGTTTGAAGGATTGTATAATTGTATTATTCCATATGAATAATTCTATATAAATCCAATCTCATGAGAGGGCATCGTGCCCATTCTGCCTTTATGCAGTTGTTTGGTTTCCTTTCGCTCGCTGCGCGCTATGCCGCGATCCCAGCGGATTTCATATATAATAAAGGGTATAAAAGGGGATTTCATTGGGTGTTGGCGGTGAGAACATGGGGACAGAATGGGATATTGGTATTGAATAACCCTCACTAAGCCGGCTAGCACTTAGAATATTGAAGTATTCATACTTGAGAGTCCAGCGGCTCTTTTTGGAGGCCCGGCTGGATTTTGACAATATTCTATCTGCATTGCACTTGGAATGTTCGCTATTGCACTTAGAATATTCCATAATTAATGAAGATATCAACAAAAGCATTACTTCTTGAACTGTTTTTGGACACAATACTTCTTTGAAGGAGTTGCTGAATAGTTACTAAATAACTGCTAAATAGCTGCTAAACAGCTGCTAAATAGTTCTTAAATAGCTGCTAAATAGCTGCTGAATGGCTGCTAAATAGCTGCTCAATAGCAGCTGCTAAATAGCTGTTAAATAGCTGCCAAATAGCTGCTAGATAGCTCCTCAATCGCTGCGAAATGGTTGCTAAATGGCTGCTAAATAGTTGCTGATTAGATGCTAAATAGCTGCTAAGTAGCCACTAAATAGCTGCCAAATAGTTACTAGTCGCTGAATAGCTGCTAAATAGCTGCTCAATAGTTGCTAAATAGCTGCTAAATAGCTGCTCAATAGTCGCTAAATAGCTGCTAAATAGTTGCTAAATAGCTGCTAAGTAGTTGTAAAATAGTTGTAAAATAACTGCTAAATAGCTGCTAAATAAATGCTAAATAGCTTCTAAATAGTTGCTGACTGCCAAATAGCTGCTAAATAGTTGCTAAATAGTCATTAAATAGCTGCTAAATAGATGCCAAATAATAATTAAATAGCTGCTAAATAGCTGTTGAACAGCTTTTAAGTAGCTGCTAAATAGCTGATGAATAGCTGCTGAATAGCTGCTAAATAGCCGATGAATAGCTGCTAAATAGCTGCTAAATAGCTGCTAAATTGCTGCTAAATATTTGCTAAATATTTGCTAAATAGCTGCTCAAGAGTTGCAGAATAGTTGCTGAATAAATGCTAAATAGCTGCTAAATAGATGCTAAATATTTGCTGAATAATTGCTAAATAGCTGCTAAATATTTCTAAACTAGCTGCCAAATAGCTTCGAAATAGCTGTCAATTTCTGATTAAGTAGTTGCTAAATAGTTGCTGAATAATTGCCAAATAGCTGCCAAATAGCTGCTAAATAGTTACTAAATAGTTACTAAATAGCTGCTAAATAGATGCCAAATAACAACTAAATAGCTGCTAAATAGCTGCTAAATAGCTGTTGAACAGCTTTTAAGTAGCTGCTAAATAGCTGATGAATAGCTGCTAAATAGCTGCTAAATAGCTGCTAAATTGCTGCTAAATATTTGCTAAATATTTGCTAAATAGCTGCCCAAGAGTTGCAGAATAGTTGCTGAATAAATGCTAAATAGCTGCTAAATAGATGCTAAATAGTTGCTGAATAATTGCTGCTGCTAAATATTTCTAAACTAGCTGCCAAATAGCTTCTAAATAGCTGTCAAATTCTGATTAAGTAGTTGCTAAATAGTTGCTGGATAATTGCTAAATAGCTGCTAAATAAATGCTAAATAGTTGCTGAATAATTGCTAAATAGCTGCTAAATATTTCTAAACTAGCTGCCAAATAGCTTCTAAATAGCTGTCAAATTGCTATTAAGTAGTTGCTAAATAGTTGCTCAATAGCTGCTAAATAGCTGCTACATAGCTGCTACATAGCTGCCAAATTCTTACTAAATAGCTGCACACTAGCTGCTAAAAAGCAAATAGCTGCTAAATACGTGCTAAGTAGCTGCTAAATATGTTCTTAATAGCTGCTAAATAGTTGCTGAATACATGCTAAATAGCTGCCAAATAGTAGCCAAATAATTATTAAATAGATTTGAATAGCTGCTAAATAACTACTGAATAGCGCCAAATAGTTACTAAGTAGCTGCTCAATAGCTGCTGAATAGCTGCTAAAGAGTTGCAAATAACTGCTAAGTAGCTTCTAAATAGCTGCTAAATAGTTTCTAAATAGCTGCTCAATAGTTACTAAATAGTTGCCAAATAGCTCCTAAATAGATGCTAAATAGCTCCTAAATAGATGCTAAATAGCTGCTAAATAGTTGCTAAATAGCTGCTAAATAGCTGCTAAATAGTTGCTGAACAGTTTGTAATAGCTTCTAAATAGCTTCAACATAGGTGATGGATAACTTCTAAATAGCTGCTAAATAGCTACTGAATAGGTGCTATATAGGTGCTAAACAGCTGCTAAATAGTTGCTAAATAGAACAAGGAGGTGAATGGATTCATGTGACTTTGGAATATTCTAACTGCTAATGTTTTCCGAATATTCCAAGTCGAGCGGTGTATCATTTTGGAATATTCTAACTGCTGACATTTTTTTTGGGTTATTCTAACTGCTAGCAGGTTATTATATATAATTCATGTTTGGAATTTATTTCGACCATGTGGTCGAAACGCCAGAAGCTCACAAATGGGATTTAGGGGACAACAACTAGCATATTCACACCAAAACAGGGAATTATATAATAAATTATATATACCATCAAGAGATTAAGTCTATATCTCTAATAGCGACGGACTGAAACTTAAAATGCCTCGGACCAAAAAAATATTGAAAGGGTCTCCAAATATGGCGATAATCGTGCGCACTTGGACTTGGAATGCCCCATAAAAGTCCAGCTCGCAGGTTTGAATGTTTTGGCGATGGAGGCATTCTAAGTGAGCCCAAAATTTAGGCATTCTAAGTGGCACCGTTAAAAATCTTAACAAACACGGCGGCATTCTAAGTTTCAGTCCGTCGCTATATCTGCCATGGTTTGAGATGTCTACACCATCTGGATAGGCTCAAGTCCGATCACAGCAAGCCCTTGTCGCCAATTTGAATCACCAAATTCCTGGCACATTCCCCAACCATGCCAAGCCTCCTTCTGCACCTGAGCCACAGTATGCCACAGCCAAAATCTATGACGATCTACGCAAATTCCACTGCGTACGTCCCATGTATACAAGATCTCTGCACAGAGTTCTCAGGAAGAAACTTCCAGGATGGTCATGATCATCCAGAGGGTCCATTAGGCTTGCAACACCTGGTTCAGCTGTCGGACTGCCCACCCATCTGCAGAACATCCACAGAATGAATACCTTCAACTTGGCCAACGTCAAAGTTAATGACCCTGCACAGAGGTGTCTGCAACAATATATCATTATGTAAGAGTCGTTCATAGATTCTCTGCCAGCGAACAAAACAAAGAAAACCAGCAAGAAAAAACACAAAAAGAACGCGACCACTGCTTTCATCACCACTATATACCTACCACCTATTACCGCACCAGTTACCATTTATAACCTGCTGCTGGCTACAAACTGCCTTAAACTGCACTGTACTTGGAGACGGAAATAAGCTGGTGACGAGAGCAACCACAAAGAGTAAAGGTCCAAATTCAAGCGCTGTCAGAAACAACCTGATCTTCGAACGCATCTTTCCTCCCTACGTTGGCCTGGCTGTCTGGCGTCCACCACTGGCTCAGCTTCCATTCCTTTGTCTTGAGAAAATACATGAAAATAACGAAAAAATATTGCTCATGTCCGTCATTGTCGCACTGTGCGAAGAAGACATTGTCGCACTGTGCGAAGAACACAAAGTCCCTGAAAAAAAGTTGATCTGTGATGTTTTTGGGGATGTTCAAGATCATGATGTGTCTAACAAAATTATTTGTGCAAAGATGTGCAAAGATCTCTTGCCCTCGCTTTGAATAGCTTCCAGTGAAAACCTGATGAGCAGGCCTGCAAAGCCATCATCCAAATCCAGAAGTTCATCGACGTCCTGGGTATTGCCTTCATGCCAAACCACAGAGGTTGATGACCAAACGCGGAAGACCCCTCACGATCAGCCTATCCTGGAATAAAACACATGGATGTGGGCTATTAATGGCTATTTAAACCGGCTATAACGCATGGCTTCGCAACTGCTCCAATCATCAGTCAGGCAGCAAACCACCCGCCTGGCGGCTCACCTGGATCTTTGGGTTCTTGGATTTTGACTGCACATGTGTCTGCCAGGGGCAACCAGGTTGGGGACCAGCTCTTTCTGCTTCATTGCTTGAAAACAAATATCATGCGTCATTTTATCATACTTACTTATCTATCTATCATCTATCGATTATCTATTTTACTTAGATATGTATCGTTGTATATTAATTTATATTTCAACATGTTGCTTGTGGTTATTTAGTTTGTTTTATATCCGCCGACCCCGGCTGCGCAAGGGGGAGCGCGTTAGGGAATAAGACAGCAGCACCCAGCAGCAGCCAGTAGCCAGCAGCCAATATAAGCAGGCATAGCAGCAGCAGCAGCAGCAGCA
>CAMXCT020000876.1:198402-200891 GCA_947184155.2 Cladocopium goreaui | reverse complement strand
CTCATCTCTCAAATCTGATAGCTGATTGATGCTGATTGGTGGTGTCTACTAACCTTCTCCCCCAAAAATAGTCATTGAAACTCATCGTCAAAACTGTGGATCGCTTTCAAAACAATGAAATCACTCAGCGGAGAGCAGATACCCGAAACATTGCACATGGTGAGTTCAAAGATCTGTTCAAGGACATGATTCCCGCGGCCCATAGCACCTTTCTGGGTGCCGGTTCCGGTGGTGGCGCCGGCTCCGGTGGTGGCGCTGGCTCCGGTGGTGGCGCCGGCTCCGGTGGTGGCGCCGGCTCCGGTGGTGGCGAAGGCTCTGCTGGTGGCGAAGGCTCTGCTGGTGGCGAAGGCTCTGCTGGTGGCGATGGCTCTGCTGGTGGCGATGGCTCCGGTGGCGAGGGCTCCGGGGGTGGAGCAGTCTCTGAGGGCTCTGGAGGGCTGGCATCGAAAAGGGTGAGAACATGTTGGGCCATCCTTGAGGACACTGTTCAGCCTTGTGCCTCCAAGCCATGTGCCTCCAAGCCAGGATAAAAAGGCCCCTATCATCCCTCCCATCCCATTGTAGTAGTTGTTTACTATGTATCCCTCTCATGGATTCTTATGGGTATGTTACGCGTGTATAGATGGTTGATGATGGTTATAGATGGTCATAGAGATCCCCAATAAATCAGTTACAAGTGCCGTAAAATCTACCCATCACCCCCTTATGAGAACCAACGCGATGCTCAGTGCCCAAGCGAGCGAGGGAACACCCAGGTACAGCCTGGCCACGGGATCCATTGAGGCGTGTTGACCGTCAAGATGCTAAGGTAAAGCAAACAGAATCCACCACAAAAACAATATATATATATGTTTATAGTATGTGTATATATATAATTATATATACATATTGTAGTATATAGATGTATGTATATATATATATATTATGTATGTCATGTATGCATATTATATTATCATATATGGTATGATATTATATGATATATATATAATATTATATTTTTATATTGTATTTCATTATATTATATAATATCATATCATATCGTTTTTGGGAAAACATCGCGCAGAAGATTCCCAACCTGCAGCTTGCAGAAGCTCCTTTTTGAGCACTAATGTGTGGTGCTCAGTGAGCGTTTCGCACTCCAGTTCCGGCAATAGATTTGGATGTGAAATATCAGTGTCTACAGATACAGCTTTGATTCCGCGCTCCAAATTCTTGATTCGGGGCCTCTTTTCACCCCAGACTATTGCTGGGAGGGCTCTGAGACACGAGCCGCTACCTTCAAATGACTCGCAAAAGGAACATAAATTCGCTCAAAGTAAAAAAACAATCTACACCACTATGGAGAAGCCATCTCTTCCTGTCAGGTGGCTCTGTACAAATGCAATGGCCTCAAGATTCGGGTACCCCAAATCGTCGCGATGGACTGGTTTGGCCAAAAGAATTTGGGGAAAAAACAAACACCTGAATCACCTGAATGCCTTTTTGTCCGAAATCTTTGAGTGAAGGATGTCGATTTAATCGAGTTCATTTGATGCTTTGGGGATCCAAATCTTGAAATTTTATTGCCATGATGTCTTGTGCAGAATCACTTTTTCGTTTCAGCAGTGTCACTGGCTGCACTGCGCTCGGAGTCAAGGCTGTACGCGATGTCAATCTGCCAGCGGCCTCGTTTAATCTTCACTTTTGCTGCTTGATATCTGACCATTCGTCCTGTTTTCTCCTGAAGATCACAATTTGTCCATTTTGGCTGCAGATTGATTAAGGTCATTTAAAATCACAGTCATATCACCTAGTCTCTCCATCTTTGCTGGTCACAATCCCATCTTCTCCATGAGGTGGCGCCCCATACTTAGCAATGTTGGTGAACCATGGTTGATGGTAGAATATGGCTGATATATCTACAATTAATGGATATGAATGGTGTTTATATGGTGTTTATAAACTAACACGCATCACTGGGACACCACATTCTCCAACATGTTTCCCTGCCTCAGAACTTTCACACATCCCGCAGCTTGCGGCGCCCTTCCGGTCCATATACAGCACGGCCCAGTAGCACCGGCGCACGCGTCAAACTGTCGAGGCTGGACACTTCCGAGTTGCGCCAAGCCAGCTGATGTTGAACCAGGAAACTGAAGAGAAGCACCACAAGGGCCAAGGCCTTAGAGATGGCTTTGAGATGTTTGGATATCCTAAAACCTCCAAATAGATTGAACAAATACCAGTAGTACCGCACAAGGCGGTGGCGGAAGTTTCAAAAATAGGAAACCTGTAGGAGAGGTTGGTTGTTGTGAATCAGGGATGGCAGAGCGAATCCACTGATGGACCGAAAGGTGCTTGAGGTCTCCTCTCTTTCGCTCTCTTTCTCTGATTATCTACCTACCTACCTATCTATCTTCTACTAGTATGTATCTATCTATCTATCGATCGATCGATCGATCTATCTATCTCTCTCTCTCTCTCTTTCATCCGTCTATCTGTCTAGCTGT
>CAMXCT020000876.1:138402-193402 GCA_947184155.2 Cladocopium goreaui | reverse complement strand
GCCAGCACGTTGCAGCAGAAATGCCCCAGCTGCGCACCTAAAAGCTGCAGGTAAGAAACTGCCGAAAGATCACCGGGCAGTTTTACAATCATCCTGAAGTAAATAAAATATGGTTTTTTTTAAGACACTAAAATGGAAATAATATTCAAGATTCCATGTCTTGTGTTCTCCAGGAAAACAGACAAATCTTCTGCTTCAACATCACTTGAAGACAAAATGGATTTTTCGAGTGTCAAAACTTAGATGCAGCCTGAAGTGGGGAATCCTATAATTCGACGGGTCAGTTGAATTGGACGCACATTTTGGGCAATGTCTTGTACCAAAACATCAAATTCTTAGTCAAAGTAATTTTGATTCTCCCCAAATTGTTTACACATTTCAAGAGCCCCATGATTTCTTGTATGCGTTTGGATGTTTTTAGTATAGTATATTTCCGTAATTTGGGGATGTCTCACAAAAATCGACAGAAAAAAGAAACAACAAACAACAATTTCCGTGATTGTCCAATTTTGAGGCAGAAGTGCCATAAGTACCCCCCAATTTCCATGCATTTCCTCACGTCACCTCCCCAAACTACCACCCAAGTTCCTCAAATTGTGCGAACTTAATGAATATACATATTATATCATATTATATGCACATATGTATATAATTATACATATACGTACGTATATATTATAGTTAAAGTTGATTACACATTGGAAATCATTAGACGCCATCATTCTAAGAAACCCAACTTCCCCACAGGTTCCCCAACACTTTGCCCGCCTAAACGCCCGACACAGCGCCGCCGCCGCCACGGCTGCAAAGAGCAGATTCTCGCCGCAGCTCTTCGTCGAAAAGGCTGTGGGGACGCTGAGATCTTCGCCGAAGGAGGCGAGGATCGAGGCCGAGGCAAGGCCGAAAGCAGTGGGAAGGGAGAAGAGCACTGCGTTGGTAACCTGGAGCTGTCAATTCCAGGATTTAACATGATTCGACATGAAGAATTGTCAAAAAAAAGGAGTTAACATGAGTGAGTTTGATTTAAACATTTTAAACATTAAAACTGCATGGAGATGGATAGAATGTTATACGATATGATTGATATATGATGGTTATTGCTTATCGATCATGATTTTTGGTCTGAGAAAGATGTAAACAAAATCATTGGAAAAGTGATGGACTGAAGACTGCATGAGATCCATACGGGGATTCATGTTGGGTCAGGTGATGTTTTACATGCGGATACCATCCATTTCTCGGTTTCAGGTCCGGTTTTGAGTCATTTTTCTCAATGAACTGTGATGAACAAGCCGAGGGCCCCACAGCTGGGTTACTGTCTGGGATCACAGCTCCCAACAGGTTTCAACGCAGAAAAGGGGGACAAATGGGTAAAGATCTATAGGAAATTGATGGAAATGGTCCTGGCCATTCTTCCCTCTACCAGCTCTACCAGGTTCCCCAGGTTCTACCGGGTCCATCTCTGTGAAAAGCAGCTGTCGCTGGATATGACAATTTTGCTTGATATGCGATCATCACTGCAGAGAATCCCGCGGCCAACGGAATGTCCAGCGCACGAAGAATGGCCAGGACGATACCCTGCCTGCGAGGCGGCAATTTTTTGGGAGCTGGTGGCCATGGCCATGGCGATGTTTCTATCGGGATTTCTCATCAACTATCATGGAGATGTTTTGTGGGATATGGTAAACACATGTAAACAATATGAAGTAACGACTCTATTTGGGAACCAAAAAAATTATGGCGAACGCAGATTTTCAACGGACAGTTCGGATAGGCTAAAGCCTCCCCATGTGACTGTCCTCTACCTGGAGGATCCCAAGATCGACTAGAACATCGATTTTTTTCGAAGAAATTCCCCCCCAAACCCTTTTTCTCAGGAAATCGATGACCATCTGGTTATTGAACATATTGAAAATCACCAGTAAATTACAGCTAAATCAACTACTTCGACTGGGCCATTTCAATAGCTATGGTAGTCATTGAGGGTATCATCCCGGCCGCCTTGGGTCAACCCTAAAACAAGGCCCAAAAAAACTGCGAGAATCCCTCGGTGATAATTATGCCACAGCCACTTTCGATGGGATGACTGGGATGATGATCCTTGAAAAAATCCCAACTTCATCGATAGAATGAGACTTGGAGGATCATTTTTCATAAAACGCGGAAACCATTGGTTAAACCCAATCTCGATGGCTATAATTGAAATCCGGAAGCTATAAAAGTCATTTAAAAACAGGAATAAATAACATAAATCCCAATCAAAACCATCATAACATTCAAGCTTCGAACATTCTATTAATGTGGTAGACCCAATCTCATAAACCATCCCTTAAATCGCCATAGATGCATGCTATAAACAATCCCGAAATGGTAGGTTGCTATTGGCCGTATCATATTAAATTATGAACTGTTGGATACGGAGTAAATATCGTATCATACCTATGGTTTGCTATTGGGTTTATCATATCAACCAAAGTGGCTTTAGAACTTTAGATGATTCTCACATATTAAAATAGGTTCATCTGAACATTGTCCATCTGATCCCTCTGTTCCATTGGTTTCCATCGGGATTCCCTAGTCGAATCCCCGAACTCAAGTTACTGGTTTTAGATGGAATTGTCCTATTGGATTCCAACAAAAAAACAAAATATGTTATTCCCTAGTATAATCCCTATCATCAACTCCAATATATGAAGGCTTGTATAATCCCCTATCTCCAGCATATATTGATATTACAACACTGGTGGCTATCAACCAACAGGGCTTTAGCAGCCACCATCTCCTGCCTGGTGGCGGTGTTGCCACATCCCTGTACCACGAAGAAATCCAAGGACGAGCTGCAGCCGTCCAGCACCCCCAGCAAGGCCGCCGCGGCGATGGCGCGCCCGGTGACAGCTGCCGAGGTGAACCACGCCTCGTTGAAGTTCAAGAGATGGTGTTATATAGTTAAATACTCTGTGTACCTATTCATATATATGTAGAAATGGATCAATATGGTTAAATTATATATATATCCCTATATATATATATCCCTATATATATATGCTTAAACAGCACTGTACAATCTGTACATATGTGTATGTGTATATATATATATATTAATGTATAATTAATATATATATATATATATGGTTAAACATATGCTGTCATTGCATCTAGTGTTGTAACATTGTTTAATATCTGCAAAACGGATATATAATTGGTGGGTGGTTGAAACCAGAAACCACCAAGCAGGAACCAGGGAACCAGGGTGTGTCCTTTAAAATGGTTGTACGGGTAAAGCATATTAAATCAACCACACTGGGGGTGCAATTACTGCGATGTCGTACTTATATACAGTAATGGATAGTACAGTGGTGCGAGATACAAGCATATATTACATTATATTACCAGCAATATGAGGGTGTGTCTCCAAATGGGGGGATAACTTGAATAGATTTGAATAGCACGAAGCTCAAGCTCTACTGTCACCAAAAAGGATCCTATATAGCATCCTTTCGCTCTATCCCGAACCCAAATTCTTCTTATTTCACCGAGGTACACCCTCCAAGTGTCTAAACCACAAGGCTCTCATCATCAAAATGGGCCACGCGATCCACGGGAAGGTCACCGGCGGCAAGGGCGTCTGCACAACTGAGATAATGCCCGAAGAGATGCAAGCCTCGAGATGATGGATCGATGATGGATGCGGATTGCAGGGGATGGGTGTGGCATGGGTGACCGGGAATTGAGGATTGAATTGGGGAGAGATGAGGCTGTAGATTGGATCATTTGGATTGGAATTTCGTAGTATGTCATGAGATTTGTGGGATTTACTCGGACATCCTTCGATCTTTCGTTTTTTAAACGGCAATCCATGTGGCTTTGTCAAGGTCACCAGCCATCGACCACGTTACCACAGGGACAGGGTTTCCCCACCTGCAGTGCTCTGAGCGCCACTGTGCAGGGGAATAGAATGCATGCCACCAATGCAGTGGCTGGAGCTGGCCACGGAAGCTGTTGCCGCTGTGCAAAGAACTTTGTCCTCCAAAGTCTCGTGAACAAATCCACTGGGTGTTGGGAAAAATACGTCTAGGCTTCCCCCTCAACATAGAAGAAAAGGGCATAACCAAAGGAGGGCGATTCTCCCGGCCCCAGTATCTTCGCATCCATCTCCGGAACCAAACACCACCAGAAAAATGTACGCGAAACCAAACTACCAAGCGGTTTCCCTGGTTTCGGATCATCCCTCAGATCACACTGAAATTCGCCTATGGAGAACCCACTATTGGTAGGTCATTGTCCCGGGGGAACATATGGATGTTCCGAATTTCTGGTCGGAGATAGAAGACCCAGAAGAGATGGACTACAAAGGACGACAAAGGACTTGTCGGTTGCCAGTCATCAAAAGAGGTCTATACGTATATTATATCTATAGTGTAGATAGAAAAATTATATATATATACAGATAGATAGATAGATAGATAGATAGATAGATAGATAGATAGATAGATAGATAGACATAGGTAGACATAGAAAGACATAGATAGACATAGATAGACATAGATAGACATAGATAGACATAGATAGACATAGATAGACATAGATAGACATAGATAGACATAGATAGAAAGATAGATAGAAAGATAGATAGAAAGATAGATAGGTAGATAGGTAGATAGGTAGGTAGGTAGATATGTAGATAGGTAGATTGGTAGATAGGTAGATAGGTAGGTAGATAGATAGATCGATCGATAGATAGATAGATAGGTAGATAGATAGATAGGTAGGTAGGAAGATTGGTAGATAGGTAGATAGGTAGATAGGTAGATAGGTAGATAGGTAGGTAGGTAGATAGATAGATAGATCGGTCGCTGGATATATTATATAGAATTAATATATTATATATTTATATATAACACATGTGGTAAATCATAGTAAATCAAACATCTGGATGATTATATCACCATAGTTCACCAATCGTTGGCCATTCCAGGGGATGATCCTCCGTCCTTCTGCTTTTGCCCGCCATCTTTTTGTTTCTGCGAGCACCACAGCGACCGGTCAACGAAACACCTGACCCAGCCGGATATAGTCCCTTGAGCCACAGCACCAGGCCGAGACAAATGACGTGGTTTGCTGGTTTAGGATACCCTCTGGTAATCAAACGAGGCTAGCTCAAAAATCCTTTATAAATGGAGGGTTACGTGAGAAAATCATCAATGGGGGGATTTCCAGTTGCCACGTTTGCCGGAGGAATCTGGAGGATAATTAAGGTCAGGTTGATTTATCCATCCACATTACCAATGGCTGGTGGTTTGGGGTCGTTGTTTGGAATATCGGAAAACACCAGTCATGTCGATATCGTCGTTTTCAATTGAATGGGACCTAGTTGGAATGGAACATGCAAAAAGCACCTTTGTTACCCCCAATCACACAAAACCTTTGAAATTGTCTCATTTTCCCATGTTTTCTAGAATTGTCCGGTAAAAAGCACATTTCCTAGGTGAAGTTCCCAGCTGTCGCCTTACCATCCTCTTCTTCCAGAGCATCCCAGAGTTCATCGTCAGATGCCATCCCCCTCAGAGTCGGGAAATGGGTGAAAATCCAGACCTTCTGAACCCAGTCGTCAAAGAAATGTATATATGTATATACTGCATACATATGGGGTTGCGTCAAAATTCGGGCATGGATCGGCCCGTGGTGATCCAGACGTATGGATCGGTCTGGATCACCTGCGTTTTGGTATGGATCGGGGGTATGGATCGGCCTGTGGGTTCAGGGTATGGATCGGGTCTGTACATTTTGACTAGCAGCCGTATATACATAGTACATGTAACATGTATATGTGTACATACAATAATTCAATAGTGTAGTGTATGTATTATATATATATATGCACACAGTCACACGGTGTGTAACAAGTTGCCACGAACCTGTGCATCGATATCTAATTATGGATGGATAGAAATTGTGGCCCCAAAAAATATCAAGATGGTTGCTAGCCCCCTAGCAGAGGTTGGTCAAAGGCTGGTTAAACCCCATAATATTTTATCTGCGGGTTTTCAATCGGGCGTAGAAATGCCACTAGCACCCACTTTGCAGATGTCCAAGCCCTAATCCTTCAGTGGTTAAACCCCATAATATTTTATCTGCGGGTTTTCAATCGGGCGTAGAAATGCCACTAGCACCCACTTTGCAGATGTCCAAGCCCTAATCCTTCAGTTGGTGATGTAACAATATGTAACAAGTATCCAAATCAATACACATCAGAAGTTGTCAAAAAAATAGGGTATACCGCAAATGGTGATGGGGGAAATGATGATAAAAACTAGAAACGGACATACCCAAGAGATCCGGGCTCCCAGACTCCCGGCCCAGATCAACCCCGCAACCGCGGGTCGATGGACCAACGGACGGGGTGCAGCAATGAAATGAATCAGTCAAAATATGGTTGCCGCTCTCCTCAAAACGATCCCCGAAGTTAAAGGAATCATGGTTTTCCTGCCTTCATTGGTTGAAGTGGTTTCCATACAAATTCAAGCACTTTCAATATTTGACGGTTTGGGCGCTTCTGGTTTGCTGTGGCTTCCAAAGTCCTGGCAGTTAAACATTAAAGATTGCCAAAGTCTGCTCTTTTGGGAACAAGTTCTCAAAATTTTGACCCAGTCAGTTGGGAACAAAAACAATTTGGGAACAAAACTACCCAGACTTAGTTTAGCCTGCCTTCACGTTCGCAGCTCTTTCAGGCTGTGTCTTTTGTGGCTGTCGCATGCCATTGCTGTTCTCGGCGTTTCATTCATGACTTGTCGCCGAAAGAGGCTCTACGTCTGCGGTTTCAGCGCATCATTAAACATGGTTAGAATCCAGTTTGCCATCTGGAATATTCACACTAGATAGATAGATAGATAGATTAGATTAGATTAGATTAGATTAGATTAGATTAGATTAGATTAGATAGATTAGATAGATTAGATAGATTAGATAGATTAGATAGATTAGATAGATTGATAGATTAGATAGATTAGATAGATTAGATAGATTAGATAGATTAGATAGATTAGATAGATTAGATAGATTAGATAGATTAGATAGATTAGATAGATTAGATAGATTAGAGAGATTAGATAGATTAGATAGATTAGATAGATTAGATAGATTAGATAGATTAGATAGATTAGATAGATTAGATAGATTAGATAGATTAGATAGATAGATAGAGAGATAGAGAGATAGAGAGATAGATAGATAGATAGATAGATAGATAGAATAGATTAGATTAGATTAGATTAGATTAGATTAGATAGATAGATAGATAGGTAGACAGGTAGATAGGTAGATAGATAGATAGATAGACAGACAGATAGATAGATAGATAGATACGTGTATATATATATGTATGATTATAGAGGTATACATGCTTAGTACATTTGGGTGACTAACATTGATGAACAAGTTACTTATATGGATGCACATTCAAATAGTCCATGCCGCAAAATCATGTTCTGGTTTTTCTACAATGGACCGGGTGGACCAAATGGGATACCAAAATAAGGTTACTGTCTGGTAATCAAACGTTCTAAATGATTTTCCCGTTAAGATCTCCATGTTTACGGGATTTCAATCTGAAACCTCCATTTCCTTTGGGGATTTCCAAGTGCCCTGCCTGATTACCTGAGGGTAAACACCCGTCCTTTGCGCTCCTTTGGTCTTTTGCAGCCTTTAGCCTTCCGGCCCAGTGCAATACTTTCACCATCAGCCGGGTGCCATCAGAGAAGTTTTCTATTGGCTTTAGAAAGCGACGTTAGGCACTAGCCTGGCTCTAAACCCCCCGTCCGCCCTTCAGTTTCATGGTGTTTCGGTGCTGCGAGGCCAAGGTTTTGGAGGCTTGCTAGCTGGAATTTGGAGCGAGGGCCGGTATGGTCTAGTGGAATCCCTCATGCATCAGACCCGGGCGCAACACTAGGCGGACAGGCGGGCCACTACCCCACCCCTGCAGTTAAGGGTATGAGCTAGGGACTTACACGCTGGAGTTGGTGCTATCAGTAGTTTTTTGTCCTTTCAGAAACCAACGTTAGGCACAGGTGCCAGCCGAAGGCTCCGTCCGTCCTTTAGTTCCATGGTGTTTCGGTCCCAAGGCTTTGCTTCGGTGTTACGGAGCAAAGATTTGGAAGCTTGATGGCTGCAATTTGGAAGCAAGATTTAAGAGCAAACGAAAGCAGAAAGCAAGCAGCGAGGTGGAGCAAGACGCTAGAAAGCAAGACAAGGAACAAGAAGCGTGATTACGCTTGCCATCTGTCTCGGCGACATGTCTTGCCCGCTGGCGTTTAGTGTTTTACTCGAATTCTTCCTGCCGCCTGGAATGTTTTCACAGTGGTGCCACAAGTAGGGCGCGCATGTTCGTAGAGAGGGTGAGCAACAGATCCGCCGTGCGCGCGAAATTGATGTCCACAGGCAGAACGGTGATTCATGACTCCAGTTTACACTGGGCTGCGCCCAGTGTTGTTGCAAAATGGACATGTGTATTCATAGACGAGCCGTGCAGTTGTTTTGGGAGTGCTTGTATAGGTGGACATGGTGCGCCCTGTTCAGGTTCTTGCAATGGTTCGGCCGTGGCTGACTTGTTGTTTGCGCTTTGCACCGTCCGTGCATGATTTCGGACCAAACTTCGTCTATAGGATTACTTTTTGTCGCTGGCGTGCCTCGCGTTCTCGCAGTGGTGCCAAGCATTGGTTTGCCCGCCGCGCAACGCGACAAACTAAGGCCAACGCGGTGCAGGCATTGCATACCTGCGTTCCATTTTGCGTATATGCGTGTGATGTTTGCCAAGCACTGAACTCTGCCCTCAGAATGTCTGATGTCCTGATGCTCCTGGTGGTAACAACTGTGGCAAAGCCATCTTAACAAAACTGTCCATTTCTATATTTAGTTCTAGCAGGGTTCTTGTTCGAGACTTTTTCAACATTCACCCTCAACAACCCCACTATATACTGTACTAGTGCAGCATCTTTGAAACCATCCAGTTCAAAACCTTTCGTTGTTTGACCCCCACTTATACATGTCGATACTTCATGATACTTCCTTTTTCCCACTTGTGGCATCCAGAATAATCCGCCAACCCCGGCCAAGCAAAGGGGAGCGCGCCAAGGAATAGGAGTCTTGACCCCTCAACAGCGAGGAAAACCGCAACCACAACAGCAACCACAACAACCATAACAACCACAAGAACGACAAGAAGGCGCAATTTTGGAGTTTCGACGCAGTGCAGGAACAAGACCAGCAAACAAACCAGCCAACAGGACCAGCAAGCAAGACTAGCAAACAAAAGCAGCAAGCAAGACCAGCTTTCTGGCTTTTATACAGAACGAAATTCAGACGTTACGTTGGGCAGTTTTTAGGCGCACTTTTGCCGCTTCTGCATCCTTCACTGCCATGGGGATTTGCCGCTGGGAGTGATTCGATTTTTGGAGCCGCAGCCGTACTGGACAGAGACCAGCAAGCAAACCAGCCGGCAGGCCAGCTAGCAAGACCGGACAACAAAAGCAGCGTTTTCTTGTTTTCCGGGGTTGGCGGCAGGAGCGGCAGCCCTTTAATGTATATACATATATATATATATATATACATATGTATGTACGAAATGTGGACGAAATTACTTGTCCGTTCTCATGCCATACAAAATTAGGGTCGTCACAAATCGATTTGTGCGTTCACAGGAGTCTCGGTATAGAGCCGTCCCCTATAGGTAATGAAGGTTTTGCACACCTCTAAGCAAACTAAGGCGAAGCAGAACTAAAGTAGTATTGCAATAATTTTGCCGGTGACTCATATGTATATCCCGTTAATACTGTGGATGGAAGAAATCCTGCACCACCAACCGGATGGCTGAAACCCTATAAATAACGGTGCAGGATTTCTTCCATCCACCGTATCCCAATAATATTCACTTCACTTCACTTCACTGCGCCTTCGGAGCTCCATCTCTGCCGCACCTGAGTGAAACCTAGCTCCACGGCGAGGCACAAGCAGGCACTTACAATGGAACAAGACCTCAGTCGGCCGTGATCCACCTGGCCGCGCTGGCGCCAACGGAGCGCCAGACAGGGTGCTTCACACCGTGCCTGGGGATCCAGCGCACCCGACATAGTGTTAATCGGATGCCGCACAAGAACACTGCACCTAGAGTGAGATCGGAAAATCAAGAACTGAAAAGCAAGGATGCCCAGCAGCACCCGAGCACAAAAGTATGGAAAATCAATCTGCCTCACTGCCCGCTCAAAAGGTGGTGGTCATCACTCAACGCCGGGTTCACCTATAATCTCTTGAATCTGTCTTTCAAGTGCACCACGAGGAGCTGGGCCATCTTTGCGCAAACCTCCACTTTTTTCCATGCCATCCTGCAAGACAGTCAGCACATCACTCAGAGCACCTGGAGCGACCGAGATCTGGAGACGAACCTTGGTCTGGTCATATACTTTGGACACTCGACAGTAGAGGACCTGATCGCTCAGCACAGCCGGATCGGTGACAGAATCACAATGTTGCTTCACCATGGCACGCTTCTCCTCAGACAGGGCTTCGTCTTTCAAGGCGGCTTGGGTCAAAGCAGCCCATACCCACGAAGACGGCTGTCCCAGGGTGTGATTCTTTCCCGCAGCGCGAGCTCTCTGCGCATATGTCTGGCCGGCGGCCGAAGCAGCCTGAGCATACGCACCCTCCTTGGCCAGGATATAGGTGACAAAAACTGCACTTTCAAGGTTGCGGCAGACCTGCGTTCTTCAACGTCAGGCGAGCCACAGCAGTCAAGAGCTGCTCATTGTCCTTGGAGCTTCGGCCGGTGCGAGGTCGCACCTGCCGTTCAGCACCTGCACCATTGGGGGCGGCGCCGAACCAAGAGTCCATGGCTGAAGGCTCGGTCTCTACTTTCCAACTACTGCTGAGCCGCAATGAGGTACTGGTGCAAAACATGTTGGCCAGCGGGGACGTGGCCCACCACATGTGTCTGCAAGGTTTCCAAATCAACTGCTTCATGAGGACAGACTGGACATCGAAAAGTTGGAGGGGGACGCAATTGCTCCACCATGCCAGCAGCATTCCCCCCTTGTCGAGGGCAGTGCCCTTTTTTGACACGGGCATGAGCATGACGTTTGGCAATCTCAACGGAAGCAAAGATCCTACGACACCACGGGCACTGATTGCAAACCACAATTTGTCGTGCAGTGATGCGCACACCATGAAGGCGATGTCTGTGTGTGGAAAGGGCCGTTGTGGATTGCGCGGTGTAGCCACACTGTGCCCCATCTGCACCAATCCAGTCACAACGAAGTGGAGCCGGACCCACAGGCGCCACCTCATCTGCATTCTCCACTGGCGCAAGTCCAAGCGCTGCCAACTCCTCTCTGTATTTACGCACCAGCAGGGTCCTGATAGGAAGATTGACAAACAAATCTTTGCAAGGATGAAAAAAATCGACAGTGGCTGGTCAGCCACCAAATTTGGCTCACCCAACTTGTCCAAATCTTCCACCAGTTCCCGCAGCCATGGGTTTGCAAGAGCAGTGACTCTCCCATCCACCCCAATAGGCGGCCCATTTTCCCAGCCATATTGTCCAAAAACTGTGGCCAGTAGCGACACATTGTCGCCAGGGTGCCGGGCGATGCTTTGCCACCAGAGAAGACGGCGGGCTCGGCGCTCCCAGGCAGGCGGAAAGATTTGCAAAAGTTCAAACACAGCCGAATTTGACAAGCTGCGATGGTGGCCGTGAGCATCTTCGTGTGGCTTGAGGCAGGCACGTCCTTGGCAAAATTTTCGAGCCAGAGCGGCAAGCACTCTTCCAAGTCGGACATTGTCACCATCATGAGTCTGCAGAGTTTCAATACCTGAGTACAAAGGAGACACCACCATAGCCAAGAAGACCAACCGCCGTTGAGATGCAGCAACCCCGCGCGTGAACCAAAACTTGCGCATGATTGCCCAATTTCGCTTGGCCACAGCAATGCGATTGGAGACTTCAGGGGATGTGGCTCCAGAATGGTGAAGGAGACTGCCCAAGTATTTGCACACTCTTTGGCAGCGGCCACGAACTTGTATGTGTCCGTGGTAAATGCGCTGCATTGCCAGCTGGGCCCCTTTGCCCATAAGGCGGACCAAAAGCTCTTTTTTGTCATGGTTTTGGCCCATGTGAAGCCGACCCAAGCACGCATCAAAATGCGAGTCCAAGGTTTGCATGGTGGGTGAAAAATCAGCAATGCGAGGAACCACATGAGTTCTAGCAACGTCATCTGCAAATGTGCTGAGCGCTGTGTCCACTTGCAAGCCAGAAACAGGGTCCCGAAGTACAAACTGACCACCATGCTCCATGCGCCTGCATCTGTCATTCCACTCGTCCAGAGCAGGGTGGTATACCGCCAAAAATTGAGACGGAGCCACCCGGTCACCTTGCAAGTTGCCACAACCAATCTGAACCACTGTAAATTCAGGTTTGAAAGGGTCGCGCACCAGAATGAAAGCAGCACGGTGGCGCAAGCAAAGCAAATTTGCGTCCGCAGGTCGGCAATTGGAACAAACAGCCAGGTCCAAGCTTGCGTGCGATGGTGATGGAAACGCGTTTTTGACATCATAGAGCACACTAACCCGGCTCTGGCCAGTTTTCTGCAATTTCCAGTTGAGAGACCGTTGTTGCAGTATTGCCTGCTCCCTGCGTCTGTGGCGCAAAAAGCCGCATGCATAGTGTCTGGCAACATCGCCTTGCCGAGTCCAGAGCATGTGTAAAAAACTTTTCCCAATCGGATCCAGCTTGTGAATGAGGCGCTTGCCTGCACACCCGCGTTTCCCATTCGACTTGTCAAGCTCAACTGGTGAAGAAAGATTCCATAGCCAAGGCACTTCTTGATTGCGTCGCACCAAATAGAGCAAGGTGCGCAGCAACCCTTCACAACTGCCATGCGTGCCAGGAGGCAAAGTGTGCCCCTGGGAGAGATGCTCTGCAGGAAATAGAAGGAGTCGCCAAACTTCCGCAGGAGCACTCCACTCCGGCACCGAGCGGCCACGCCGCAGGCTGCGAACACTTGCGCAAAGACCCGCAAAATCTTCGTTGGCCAAAGTTTCAGCATGGACCTCAACTTGCACCGGAGGGATGGACATTGGTGAGCCATTGTAATCAGCAAAAGAACCCAAGGTGGCTGTGCCCACATCCATTCCAGAAACCACTTCGCTTGTGGAAAATGCGTTGAGTGTGCGAGCTGAACAACCACCTGCAGGGCCGGATTGCACCAACTCTTCCACCCATTCAGAAGCTGTAGGGCGGAACCTCTGCGGCATGTTGTAGCGCCGCTTTTTGGGCCCGTGGCTGCCCCCAGCCAGCTGGTAAGCCAATTTCCATTGCAGAGCCAAATCGCTCCGGCGAGCCGCAGACGCCAGTTGTTCCACCAACTCAGAGCGACGTGCTCTTTTGTCCCGGCGGCAGAGCCGTTTTGCTTGCCGTTGCAATTGCACAAAACGCACATGGGCCATCCACACACGCCAGTAAAAACGCTGTGGCAGAATGTCTCTTGGGGAATGTTGCGAGCTCTGCACTGCATCTCGGTAGCGCAGTCTGGCCGCCAATGCCTGTTCAGCAGCGTGAACTGTATCAGCTGGTTTGCGAGCGCGGCCAGGCGGCGCAAGCTGAAAGTGCTTCTGCGCTGTTGAGCACACCACATTGTTGAGCTGTCGCCAGGCAGCAGCCACAGTGTGTGGAGCTGTTCCATTTTGCTGGAGTTGAACCTGCTGCAACCCACGTTCGGCTTCTTGAAGGAATTGCGTTTTGCAATCAGAGCCTTGGATGGCTGCGGCCAACTTCGAAAAGTCCCATCTTTGCTCCGAAACTTTGTGATCAAAGTGGATCTCGTACCGAAAGTCAGCAACCACTGGGCAATGGTCCCGGAGTGCAGGGCTGTCAACCAGCTGCAGGCGAAAGGCACTCCGATACCAAACTCGAACTTTGCAGACATGTGGCAAGAGACCAGCAGGAACCAAGACATAGTCAATACGAGAGGCATGGTGGGCGCCATGAAACGTTTTGCCACATCCGTGCCTGTCGTGAGTGTTGGTTGCTGCCAAATGATGTTGCAACATGAACTCGTGTAGCTTGGAGCCGTTGTAGTTTTCCACCTCGGCACCCCATGCACCCACCGCAGCATCATTGCCTGGCAGTACTTGCCACGGCCCTGGGCCTGCTCTGTGTAGCCCTGTCCGGCCGTTGGCATCCAGTAACAGAACAGGAACTGTCCGCACTGGAGCATCCGACAAGAGGCGATCCAGCCAGGAAAACAATGCATGGACTCCACGCCGTTGCGCTTGATTGCTGGGCTCCACTGGCACATATCCCACAACCAGCAAAAAATCTGCACGCGCGCCCTTGAGGCGCAAGGCGCCGGCGCGACCTGCCAAGCAGTCTGGAGGCGAATAAATTTGTCTGATGTGATGCAAACGAAACTTCTGGTGTTTGAGCATGAGTGCCACCCCACATGATTTGTTGGAAAACACGCCGCTTCCGTACCCCCACTGAAAAACATGATGCTGCGAACTCCGGAAGTAGCTGCATGGAAAGTCTTGCTCTGCCCGGCTACACAACCCTTGGACTCCCACAGCATCCACTGTTTGCATTTCTCGCGACAGCACATCCCAGCGGCCCATCCGGACCATAGACATGGCATTGTATGTTCCCACTCGCCACATTGGCAAGGAATCAAAGGTGGAGGGTGGCGGCAACTGAGGATGTGGCTTATCATCAGCATGACTAGGGCACCCCACATCTGGGTTGCAGGGTTTGGCAATTGGATGTTTCCTCTGTGCTTTAGGTTTGCCTTTTGAACGGCGGTAGCAGGCTTCTCGCACGGCATCATCTGCTTTCTGTCGGGCAGGTCCTGTCATACATTAGCCTGCCGTGCCACCATGGCCCCTCGGCCGTGCTACCTCGCCCTGTCTTGGGGAACTTGAGAGTTCACAGGGCTCCAATAATATTCAATGAATATTCATCAATCTGGGTAAATAATAATAATTCACTAACCTGAAATAAGGCTTCTCTGGGATAATTCTCATTTCTAACCATGAATGTCCAGTGAAGATCAGTGAGGGAGAACAGTGAGGTCGTTATAATTTACCCAGGTCATCTGCCAGCTGCTGAACATCACAGAGTCTTTTCTCTGCCAGGCTTTTCAGGACCTCCACAGCGCGTGGGGCCTGGTTCTGATCGCATGACGGGCTTGGCATACGAAGAGGGAACTAAATGTTCAAATCATGGCTCCAATCACGCAAGTTCAAACAGCACATCAAATAATGGAACTATGAACTATGTCATAAACCCAATTGGGGATGTTTGTTTTTTTTAGTCGACCATTTATGGTGAGTCCTTCTGGATAGTTTATCTTTAGGTTTTCCACATGGTTTCATGCAAAGAATGGAGCGATCTGGCGAGTATCTCCATCCATTCAAGGGATCATCCTGCACCATGCACCGATTCTTCACTGTAAACATCAGGTCGTGTTTGGTGTCACCACCTTTGAATATCCATAACTAGATGACTTTTAAGATCCTCCTTAAATTCCCCTCAAATCCCGCAGTTTACATCATGCCGTCCCATTTATAGCTGGTACATCACTGTTTCTGAGGAAAAGAAGAGAAGAGAGCCATGAAAAATATACCTATCCCATCTCATGAAACACTAGTTGGTTTCTCAAACGGTTTCCCAATTGCCCTCATCCTTTGGAATAAGAAAGCCTCCGGAGCCGGCACATAGATGTGGTCATGGTGGAATGCAGCAACCACATTGGCACCTGCTCAAACACGGACAGAGTGAGCTGGCAAGTCAGCAACAAACATAGTGACATCATGCAGGTGGGGAGATGGGGAAATAGCACATGATTAAGAAATAATCTTCACATAGATTAATACATATAGGTATAGACAGCCATGAGTCCATTTCCACTGCTTCTGAATGTTGAACATTGTTGAACTAGATATAAACAAAGAATCTATAGATATACATACTATGGAGATTTAGATTTGGTTTTCGACTTAGATATAGGTATACATATATAGGTATAAGTATAGAAAAATATAGAAATATATAATAGACATAGATACGCATATTACCAACAAATCTGCACGGATATATCAAGATAATCCAAGATACGCTGATGGTTTCACCAACCAAACTTGCTGACATGTCACACAAGACAACTCAGTGATCTTGACCAACTATCAAAGGAAGCATATTCCGGCAGCTTGTATGCCAACTTCATGCGGTTAATACAATAATAAACCATCCCATGATTGATGATTTATACCACCCATAAAAGATGGTAAGTTTGGGGGACCCATAAGAATGGTAAACTTGGGAATGGTTTCTTCTTGTTTTAACCACATTATTCAACTTCACCCCTCATGGCTTTTGTGGGTAGTTCTTGCATTGTTCCCCAACTAATCCATGTCACATATCCTCAGATTGATCGTCAAAGAAACAATGAAATCACCAGTTTTGACTGGATCGGTTTATCATACGCAGAAATCCGAAGAAACAACAAGTCCTTAAGCCATCAAACATAAAGTTAAAGCTGTTGTTTGCCCCTGAGAAAAAAATGCATCACGATGTCCAGCATCATTAGTTCACTATCCCATCAATGAGGTCGTTACGTACATTGGAATGTGATAGAAATATAAACGATTTGTATGTGTCAAAGAATGATTCCCGATTATCAGATGGAATGATTCCCAATGTCAAAAAAAGGTTTGACCCAGATCATTTTTTCATCAGATCCCCGGAAATATATCCCGTATCTTACATTCTTCTAGCCCATTTAAGCCAAGCTAAGCCCCATTGATCCTGGGAGAATTGAGATCATCCCCAATACCGCAAAAATTGGCTAGCGGCTAGTCCCCGAACTAATCATCAACTAACCATCATGTATCAGTTATATCCACTTATATCCCCATACTTTGATGGTTAAAACATGTTAACACCCCTACTAAATGACGAAATAAACATCAATGAACCGGCATTTATCACATCTATGCCCAATCTTTTCATGATTAAAATCCAAAACACAAGCACATCGAAGTCCATCAGTGATGGTGAGATCCATGTTTTTAATATTCTAAAATGATGAAGGTGAAATCTCCATTCTTGCTGGGAATCATCAATCAACATGGCTTTTTCACCATGGATTCCCATTCCCGTCCGCATGTTTCCGCTAAGCCACTGAGGTTTGCATCGCTCAAGGCCTTGGCCACCGCAGCTGTGAGTCCCACCGCCTAAACGCAAACCCGTGGCCGTGGAAGCCATTCATGGTTAATGCATGTTGATATTATTTACAGTAATGGATAAATGAAATTTTGTAGACTTTTATATTTTCTTTCTAAGTTATGATCATACTAAAGAGGAGATGATTAGCTTGGGATTCACTGGGGATTTATATCATGGAATTTGACATGATTTAACCTTCGAGATACAATGGGGATATGATGCGGATATAGCAATGATATCCTCCGCTCCGGTGTCATCAAACATGGCTGGCAATGAGAAATCCTACAAGTAAATGGGTATCTATACTGTAAATGGGATAATATCATCAAACTAAATAATTCAAGACTTGCAGCAAGCCGTGTTCGTGAACTTCCTAGAAACGAAAATCTTATAAATTGTAGTAACCCCAAAAAACTAGAAAAGTAGTTTGCGACTAGCTTCATGGATGTTTATCATATTTTTCTATGTTTTCCAACTCCTATGCGAGGTTTGCTAATGGCAAACAATTCCACCGCGCCACCGCATCAGCACCTCAAGACTGGAATGGACCATCAGAGTAATGCGGCAGAAGGGGCCTGGCTGGGACATCCCCGAACGAGCCATGGAGGTGTTTTCATATGGGAAAAACCACTATAGAGGGTTTTTTTTCCTAATGGGAAAGCTGTAGATGGGGTAGATTTTCCAGCAAGTCATCTTTGATGACCAGAGGCCTCAAGCCCAACAGCTTCAACTTGCGAGTCTCCCGCCTTCATGCACAAGGTCGTGTTTCTCAGCTATTGCCTCACTCGACCAACTCTGATTGGGAGATGGAAGATCCTCACATTTTTCGATAAATACCAATTTGGATTCAGTTCTCTTCCACTTTTTGTTGGGTTCACATTCACATTCTGGAAAACATCTGTGTTAAACTTGAGTACCCATTCCATCCACTGCTTAATAATAGTTTTCAACATTCAAACGGCAATTTTATGAGTATACACCATGGTCGGACACACCGCTGTATACTAATCAATATTCCATTGGTATCCAATTAATATCCTCTTAGTATCTCTTAGTATCTTATTAGCATCTCATTAGTTCCCAACAGAGTAGCGGTATAACCTCTGGTAATTACCATTTTTCCCAGCCTCCAATTGGTTCGGGGAGTTTCAGTTGCCACATTCATGTTTTCAGGAGGGTAAATCCCATGGAAATCCCAACATATCCCAGGATTTCTGTGCTTAATTCTTCATGTTGGTTGGTTAATTCTCAATTTCAGGTTTACCTTGATGAAATCACGCTTCGCCTTCGGCAGGATGAGGGTCAAGCCTCATCCAAAGCTGCCAGAGATGAATCATTATGAACCCACAAAAGAAAGGTGCAAGCTACAGGTGCACACGTGCAATATATACATGTATGTACGTGTAAAATGATATGTGTATGATTACGTATGTATATATATATATATGCATATGTATGTATATATATATATATATGTGTATATATATATATATGATATATGTATATATATATATATATGATATATGTGTATATGTATATATATGATATATGTATATATATATATATGATATGTATATATATATGTATATTTATATGTATATATGCATATATTATATATATGCGACTGTATGTATATATAGAGAGAGTAATTAATACAGTAACCCCTTAAGAGATAGAACAGTAAAATTATTCTAAATAATAAAGAAAGTATCATCTATATTTTTTGGGTGGCTAATACACATACATTATATTTTATTGTATTATATTGTATTATATTATATTATATTATTATATATTATATAATATATATTATATATTATATATTATATATGATATATTATATTATATTATATCATATTATATATTATATTATATTATATTATATTATATGTTATTATATTATATCAAACTATATTATATTATATTATATCAAATTATATTATATTATATTATATTACATTACAGTCCATCACATCACATTGCACAGCATTCACTTGCTTTACATTAAATTTCATTACATTGAATTACATTCAATTCCATTCCATTACGCTACATTAGATTGCATTATACTACAGTACAGTTAGTTACATTACATTTCGCTACATTACATCACATCACATCACATTACAATGTATTCACCAGCATTGCATTGCATTGCATTACATTACATTAAATCACATTAAATTACATTAAATTACATAGACAAACAAATTTATTCATATTCAAGTATGTACGCGTATAACGCATGTTGCTCTAAATGAAAAAAACCTGCAAATATATATATATATATATATGTATATATATACGTATAATTGTATATGATTTAGCATACGTTTCCCTGTGAACTCATCACAAGTCCTAAAGATTCTCCCAAACCTAAAATTTAGACTTTTCAAGGGGATTTGTTGAGACAAAGCTTTCTTCCAATCGGCACAGCTGGGTGTCAAACCCTCTTCTTCTCGAAAAAGCATCCATGGATCCAACTCGGCCGCTTGTCTGCGCAGAACAGAGCAGCGACTTTGAAACCCTAGGCTTTGATATAACTGGCGATTGCGCAGCAACTTTGCTGACAATACTGGCGAGATCTGGTTGAAACAAAACTACGTATATTCACCCGCGAAGGAAAGACAGACAAAATAATGAAGTTAAGTGAGTCAGCTATTTTGAGTGAATTCTACGTTTCCGTGGCCTCATCGACAAGCTCTTGGAGGTAGCAAAAACGACCTGGTGGAAAATGTGTGAACTTCACAAGCGAAGTCCATGGAGAAACAATGGAGATGACTGAGACGACCACTCAGCCAGGTCTAGCCAGGTCAAAGATCGCGTCATATCCGGTGGCCACCGGTGGCCCAAATCAGGATGATCCAGGATGCTCCATTGCTCCATTAGTTGCATGGAAAGCAAAGCGGGCAGTTTCCAAGAATGTTTACGCACTGATACTAATCTACATCTAGTCCAGGAAAAGTGTTGGTAGTAGAAGTTCTTCAATCAAAATAGCAATCCCATGCAAACCCACGTATCTCTGCATCCAAATGCATCGCGCCACTGGAGCCGCTTTTCGACGCGCATTGTGGGTTGGTTTTTGGTCACACTGTCCTACTGCGCAATAGAGATGCTCGTGAGCACAATCAAGCGACAATGTTGGTGATGCCCAAATAGGCCAGGATAAAGGAACTGTGGGATTTCACCAGCAAGCATCCCATTTATATACCATTGATATCCCATTAATTGCCATGGATATCCCTTGCTAAGCATCATTTGCAGTGACGTCGATCCCGAATCTTGCATATACCTTCTGGTCATCAAACGTGGCAATGGAAAATCCCTTATCGAAGGAAGTTTAGAAGTCAAACTTCCGACAATATGGAGAGATGAAAAGCAGAGCAGGGCAGAGGCACAGAGAAGAGGAAGATTAGAAGAGAGAAGATCAGAAGAGAAAGGGTAAGAGGACAGACGCTACAGATGCGCGAAAAGGTAGGAAAGTCGCGAAACACTGTGTTTTTCCAATGATTTGTGGCTCCGGAGGGTCGAAAAGTAGGCTCGCTAAAGCGGCGGGTGCGGAGCCAGCTGGCCACAGGAGCGATGAAAAATTGCACGCCGTTGTGGCGCGAAGCACATTTCCAAGTCAAAATGTACAAAACACACCAGGTTCGGACCACTTTTGGAAGTTCAGATGTCGAAAAAGTGCACGCCGTTGTGGCGCGAAGCACATTTCCAAGTCAAAAGGTACAAAACACACCATGGTCGGACCACTTTTGGAAGTTGAGATGTCGAAAAAGTGCACGCCGTTGTGGCGCGAAGCACATTTTGAAGTCAAAATGTACAAAACACCTCAGTGTCGGACGACTTTTGGAAGTTGCGATGTCGAAAAAGTGCACGTCGTTGTGGCGCGAAGCACATTTCCAAGTCAAAAGTGTTAAAAACTGGCGGTCTCGGACCACTTTTGGAAGTTGCGATGTCGAAAAAGCGTCGAAAAAGTGCACGCCGTTGTGGCGCGAAGCACATTTCGAAGTCAAAAGTGTAAAAAACCGAGGGTTTTGAGCCTTTTTCGACGTGAAGATGTCGAAAAAGTAGACACTGATTAACTTAACTAACTTGACTAACTTAACTAACTTCACTAACTTAACTACCCTAACTTCGACGACAACAGCAACAGCAACAGCAACAACAACAACAACACCAACCACAACAACTACAACTACAACTACTACAACTACAACAACTACAACAACTACAACTACAACAACTACACAACAACTACAACTACAACAACAACAGCAACTACGACAACAACAGCAACAACAACAACAACAACTACAACTACAACTACAACTACAACAACTACTACTACTACTACAACCACACTACACAACAACTACAACCACACAACAACTACAGCTACAACAACAACTACTACTACTACTACAACAACTACAACTACAACTACAACTACAAAACAACTACAGCTACAACTATATGACTGCAACTACACTACACTAATTACATTACACCACAACTACAACTCCATTACGCTACAACTACAACTACAGTTGCAGTACATCACACTACATCCAGCAGTTGTGGGTGAGGTGACCACTGCAACCATTGCAACCACTCCAGGAAACACAACTCCAACCACCTTTCGGTCAATCAGTGGATTCGCTCTGCCATCCGTGATTCACAACAACCAACGTCTCCTATAGGTTTCCTATTCTGAAACTTCCGCCACCGCCTTGTGCGGTACTACTGGTATAACGGAGGTTTCTCAAGAAAATCAACTCTCAATGGCGGGTGTAAACCACCTTTGAATGCGGTTCATGCTAAATCCCCAATCTTTAGTGGTCAAATTCCCTGTTTTTTACCGATGTTTTACGGCTATATTTCCCATGCTAAATCCATGATTTTGGGGGCCCCTGGGGCCCCTGGGATGCGGTCACTGCGTCTTGCGGCGACAGCATCGCCGGAGCATCGACTTCACCCGTGCCGAGGCCACCGACGGCTGCGTCCAGGAGCCCTGGGAAGGCGAAGCAGGCAGTGATTGTGGTGACAACGTTGGATATATCAGAGATATGTATATATAATCTATATATATAGCAATACAATACTGTATGGTTATTTAATATGATTGTTGAAAATAGTAATATAATATAGTAATATTATATAGTGAAATAAAATGGTGCAATAACATAGTAATAATTACATTAATTAAAAAAATAAATATAATATAGTAAATAATACAATAGTAAATAATATTAATATGAAATAGCAAAGTAATTTGATAAAGCAGTAAAAATTTATCTAATATATCTAAATAATATATATATTTTTTAAGAAATAAAATTATAATATAGTAATATACTGCAATACAGCAATCAAAAAAATAGTTATTTAGAAAATTAAATGATGCAAAAGTACAATATAGTGATAGAATAAAGCAAAAAAAAATCATAAAGTAGTATAATATAGTTATTTCAAATGATCATAGGAATTCGGTAAAAATATAATGATATAAAATAGCAATAATATAGGAATATAATAGGAATATAATAGAGCAAAGCAGCATAGTTGTTGAATTTAGTAATATTATATAGTAATGTAAAAAAAGTGATCTAACATAGCAAGAATGCCTTCCTCCGGAACAGGCAAGTACAAGCCCGACTTTTTGCCGGGCAACTGTCAACCACGCTCATGAAAGAGTCTGTGCGCGCTTCTGCCTGCGCCGGCAGATGCAGTCGGCGTACGCGGGCCACATGGAGTGCGCGCCTTTGGAGCTCATGTGCTTCTGGTCCGTGCGATTACCGGGTGTGATATTGGAGTTCTATTCCAAGCGCATGGCGGACTACCTGAGCCCGGACGACAACCCGTGGACGCTGCTGGCTTCCACGCTGGTGCTGCTCGACCGTCTGGATAATGCTGTCGTGCGGGTTAACGGCCCGGTGATGACTCCGCACAAAATAGAAAAATAATAAAGCAATTTTATATAGCAATATAATACAGTTATCTAATGTGGTAATTTAATACAGTAATGAAAAATAGTAATATACTAGTAATATAATATAGTAATCTGATATAGTAAAATGATCTAGAAATAAATTTAAAAAAAAGTCATGATATATCATTTTAAAAGCGAAATAACATAATATAACAACATAGTCGTAAAATATGGTAAGTTAAAATAGCAAAATGATTTAGTAATGCATTATAGCAAAAAAGGACAACAAAATATTATAATTATAGTAACATGATATAGTAATACAACACAGACATCGGATGACTGGGGAATAAACATCCATTAGCCAGCCATGACTTGGGGTACCTAGGGTACCAAGGTTTTGGCCCATATATATATACACACACATACATACTAATATGTGTATATATATATATTAGATACGTATGGGGAATGGTATATGTTGTAAATTGATTTGTACACACTGGTAAGACAAAAGTTTCGCTTGTTGAGCTTCCGACAGTGAACATGTTTGGTTTCTTCTTTTGCAGACCCTTTCCCCTTAGAATCCTAGCGAGGAGCTGTGTCGTATCCCGGACGCATTTCCACCCCCAAAAGCTGTAAAATCTTATATACATTTAAAGGAGGGTGATATAATTGACCGTCCAACAACTGCCACACAAAACGGACTTGGAAATGTGATCCATGGTTGACCGCGATGGATGTCCTGTATATAAAGCTTTCAAGAAGCATAAACTTTATGCCTCCTGAAGTATCATTGATATATGATGATATATGTGTACCTTATCATACATCTACACGTGATAATTCATAATAACAATTGTGGAGCTGCTATTGCATGATCACTCATACATAATAGTATGGTACATCTGTATATATATATATATACATATTTTTTTATGTGATGATGATATCCATAGTATCACGACTAATATTACAATACAATGATATGGTCGGTTACACTGTAAAATTGCATCATCCCAGTTGAAGTCACCCAGAGATGATCGCACAACACTGCTTGGTAAATCAATAGCTATTCCGGTATTCCATTTATATCCATTCACTGTGACTTATAATATCTTGTAATCTTACAAAAAAATATCCATGACAGTGAGTATAACTTAGTATAACCCAGCAAAATTCACCCAGGGGGATTCTTTCTTCCCCAAATGATCTCGAATTACGCAGCCTGGCACGACTTCTCTTCTTCAGTGAGGAGCCTGTGACCAGGAAAATCGAAACGCTGGCTTTGGTGTTTCGAGAGATTTAACCAAAACGGGGCAAGACATAGTTAATATAATAGTAATATATAAATATCTATTATACAATTAACTATATATATATATAAGAATAGTAATGTAATAGTAATATATCTATATCACTATAGTAATAATAGTAGTGTTAATAATGGTAATATATATAAATATATACACCATTCGATATCCATATATAACCATTATAATATGGACAATGGTGGAGATGTAGTTCAACATCTACACTTCGGTAATCAGCTCCGCGGCTGGAAAATCTCTCAATTAGATTCGATTTCCCAGCTAGCCCTGTGACACTGTGTGATGACACGGAAGGGTAAACTAAACTTTGAACTGTTCAAAAAACCTCTCTGCTGTATCTGCTTCACCAACTTGTTTACGGATTTGGTTACGACTGACCTTACGCGCTCCTTACACAGACGCAGTTTATGCGCAAAGACTGGACTATAAGAAGGTTGCGCGACCTTACCCGGCGGTATATTATCTTCAAGAATGACACCCCTTGACACACCGCCACAGGATCTGCTTCGGCAAGCTCTTGGTTTGAGCTGTCAGGTCTGTTTGCTGATATTTACGCAACACATTTTTGACAATACCCCTTATGCCACCTTGGATCACCCAGGGATTTACTTACGCCAAAGGTTCTTATGACAGGGTCCCAATTGAAACAATGCAGACAGGTTTTGCGTGTCGGTCACATGAACCATGGATGTTTTTAGTGAAGGATGTTGGGGAAGATCTCTGCCTAAAACCCAGTGGATGGCGATCGGTCTTGGGGTCCCCAAGAATTGCCAGCGCAATGAACACCACACCGCAGAGATCATGGTGAGAAAACTAATCACTTTGGGTCAGTTCAAATGTTGGGTGCCAATAAACCTACCCAATACTCTGGATTTAGGATCAAACCATCCATTCTATCCATTCCTTGGGGCTTGAGTTCGGCCGAGTCTTACACTCTGCCAAGGGGCTTGCTGCGCCAAACCTCTTTGGCTTTTTCCCGATCCTTAGAGGCTTGCTAGCTTCACCCCCAGCCATTCTTCTACCAGCATTGCTAGCAATCTTACCTGCCCCGAAAATGGATTCATGTCTGGAAATCGGAAATGCATTGATATGATAATAGATATTAGATTATATAAACATAGCAAGATATAACAATGTATATATACATATATATATATATATACATATGGAGGTACCATATGCATGCACATGTGTATATATATATATATATATATATATGTGTGTGTATGTATATACAAGTATGATATGTCATCCTGGAGTCCTGGAGTAGATAGAATATAACATATTCAACCATATTCCCATTTTAGTGATGTTTTTTCTGCACATTCCATATTCAACCTGCTCCAGGATGACCATCTATCCATACATATATATATATATATCATCGTCATTCCCACAGGACAACAGGCTGAGGCACTGCCTTCTGATGTTCCGCTGCTTCCTTCAGCATCTTGCGGATCTGTTTGTCGCCCGGGGCGAAGGACTCCGCCTGCGAGGTAAACTGTAAGGGGAAGACTCAGATTGGTAAAGGATAAGCCATATCATGAGATACTTGGGGATATTCCCGTCAACAATAGTCGATATCTCCACGTTCATGTTCCACATATACATAAATATATAGTAAATATATATATATAATGGGGATATGTTAGTTATATCTAATGTTGGCTCCTGATTAGTAGCTAGGTTCGCTATTGTGGCAAATTTTCTCCGAATTATTCTGAAAGCCATGTATTGTTTGGAGGGTTCACTTTTGTGGCAAAAAAAAATGGGATAGTTTTTTTGGAAAAAAAACAACCTGTAATTGCTGAGAGGAAGACTTTTTTTCCAAAAGCAATTGCCGAATTCAAACTCCAAGCCTTTCCCAAAGGAGCAAATCCCTTATTAAACGCTTATTAAAGAACAGCTTTTCCACAATTTTCCAAGGCCCTGGACCAGGAGAGGCTCCATTACAAATACTACAAGTACTACAAATACTACAGGTACTACAGGTACTACCAGTACTACAAGTTCATCGGCAAAAAACAGTTTTAATTAGATTTCAATTGTAGCCAATTGAAATCCTTGCTTAAGTGAGGATTTGCTTTTCTCTTGGGAAGATTTGTTTTGACTTTCCACCTTAAAGAGAGTCCAAATATTGTTTGGGGGGAGGGGGGGGGCCTGACGCTAATCAGGAACCAACATTACATATCCATACAATAGTCTTCTGCTGCTACATATTGTATTTCCCCAGTCATGTATCCTGCTCATAGATGGAAAATGCCACCAGTACTAGCTGGGCTGCAGGTTCGAGGAGGAGAGCAGTAAGCCATCCAGGCCATCGGGGGTATCAAATTATCAAATTGGACCCATACCGAATGTTGACACCGTTACCTGATATACCTGATCAGATTTTTGTTGATTTAAGGGGCAAACCATTGTGAGAGATGAAACTCCTTTGGAGATAACTGGATAACGACTCTTGAGTAAGCCGCTGTTGGGGGCCCACTGATCCGGGGTTGGCATCTTCACCTGTTTCAGCGACGCGTACGCATCCTCTGCAAATCCTCTCTGTAGATTTGCAAAGCCTGGTGGATTCAAATGAAGGCCAATCTGTTGTTTATCCACTTCCACATCTTCTACTTAGAGAAACTGAAGATTGAGGGCGATGGTATCCAAAGGAGGCGAAAGGGATCAGTTTGTCGCTTTCCGTAGCAAACCATCCCATGTGTTCATCGTTCATCCCTTTTTTTGCGGGTATCAGGTGATGGTGGTTGCGTGAAATTCGTGAAATCGAATGAATCTGGGATCTAACTTGGGGCAAAGCGCAAAATGAACGACATGTGTCGATATTTTCCGAAGTAAACAAATCTGGCAATAGAAAATGCCATGATCTGCCATGATATTTGACCAATTTTGACCAGAACATGATGTTTGAATCTGCATGTCACCACCTTGCCAGGTCTTAACATGCACATCCGCTAGTAGCTTTAACCATGTTTTTTTTAACCAGCTGACCATCCAAAAATACACAGCCTCCACATCCCCAAGATATCCGGCCACATCTTGGCCCTTCGCCACATCTCCGGCCTTTGCGGTAGTGGAACTTCCCCTTGGCCTCGTCATCCGTGAGCTCACCCTTCTCCATGTGCCGCACGCCAATGTCTGCCGCCTTTTTGGTGTTCACCCAGTCCTTGGTTTCTGATGGGGAACTTGGGGATACCTTGGGACATTCTCTGAGTAGAATTTATGATTATCACTTATAGAACCATGGATTTGGGGAGATCAGTTGGGGTGATCTTCAAAAATATATATACATTTTTTGGGGACTTACCATGATTTATGTTTGTCTATGACTACAACCATAGATTTATAGGCGATCTATGATTATGATAAGTTAGGGTGATGTTTATGCAACCATGGTGAGTTCACATCCATAAGTTGGGATACCAGAAAGTATAACTATGGTGGTGAAATATACAGTATGCATTAAAAACTGAAAATGCACCCCAAAGGATAGAAAACAAGGTTTTTCTCAGGGAAGTTGTTGGTGTTCATGGATGTTTGTACCGATGTTGAGACAGAATACAGTACTTTCTAACTAAATGCAAACATAACCTCTATATCATGAACGGGTGTTTTTTATTTTTGCGGGGTGGTGGCAGTTTTATCCCTGGTACAGTTGATTGTAAAGCATTGTAAAAGGTCTTGGCAAACTTCCGACCTGTGTCTGAAGGTCGTGAATGCATACTTTAGCTAACCTCATATCCCAATGGAAATAAGCTTTGAAGTTGTTCCCCAATGAGTAGCTTTTGGATCTTTGGATCCCAAATATGAGCGGCAGAGCATTGCAGGTACGCTGTTTTCGCCAAGGCCAAGGCTCTTCGGCCTTCAGGTACGCTGCGCAGATGTTGCTGATGACTTTCAGCTTCCTAAGGGGGAGCTGACGTACCCTTTGGTAATTTGGTGCTATGGAAAATGGATGAATATCGCCCACTTTTAGATGATTTACCTTGATTTACCTATTAACAATGGTGATTCTCAATAGTGATGTTAAATTACCAGAGGCTATTTCTGATTCAAAGTTACCACTCCCCATCCCATGTTCAACCTCTGGTTGAGAGATCCGAGTTGAGATCCGAGTTGAGATCCGAGTTGAGATCCAAAAATGGATAGAATTGGCGATGTTGACCCCCCTTTGGTGGGATCCAACGATATGTCATGACGTAGGTCCTCCTATATGGCTATAAATCAACTTGCCTATCTCACCGCTGGAGGACCCATTTCTAGAAGCCGGTTGTGACCGCCACAATTTTGTGTGATTTATAAATCTCTGGAAAACAGGGCTGCAAAATCCCCACTGTGAGCAGGGATTATGGGATGAAATGGTGGGTTTTCCCAGAGCCAGCTGAGATTTACGGTACATGGATGTATATGGGTCTTTTGGCTGCATTCACACATGCCAAACACGGGTATCTGTGGCAACTAATAGTAACTATTGGAAATCCAATGGTAGAGTAGCTGGTGTCCAGCCAAGGCACCTAGTGTTCAGGTCAAGCTGGTGTTTGTCCATCAGATTCCACTGTTGGCCAATATCAAAATCCAAATGCCAGATGGCACCATAGTAGCGCTGACGAGCAGTTTCAAAGTCTCCTGAGTTGAAGAACTCATTGCCCTGCGCTCTCAATTTGTCGGCTTCTTCAAGCCCTTGGTTAACGATGAGCAGGCTGGAAATAAAAAAATCGAGGCTGCCAAGACATCGGAAACTGTGGAATCGTGCTGGAAATTACCGAACAATTGCAGTGAACCCTCCGATGCTTCACAAACCCACAAAGAACTCTCAACCTTACACCTTCACGCCTGCAAACTCCAAACTCAAAAGACATCAAAAGACCAAATCAACCATCAACCCGGGTGGAATACAACCATTAGTACCTAGTCAATCCATTTGCCCTTCGACATCAAGTGTGGCTTGGGGTGGGTCTTTGACATTTCGGATGGGTCGTTCGTTGTGGCATTTCACAAAGCAGATCCTTTCAGCCGAAGATGCTGAATTCGAAGATATCAGACCGAGCATGGCCGTTCTCTTTGTTCCAAGCAATAATCCTCTGCTCCTCCTCTTCCGAACAGAAGCACCGCAGCAGGGATTCGTTGTCAAAATCCATCGGAGCCGAAAGCGTCAAAATGGAAGCCCTGAGAGGGACTTGTTTTGAAAAAAGCTTGTCTTTTTTGGGGCTAAAGCTTTGGGGCAAAAGCTTTGGGGCTAAAGCAGCTGAACCTGTTTTTTGATTCTCAAGGGCAATGTTTTCTTCGGCTCAGGTTTTACAGGGTCTTGCCAGTTCTTTAGGGTTTATGAATCTACATCTCTGATGTTTCTGACATGTCTGCGTTGTGGGCTGATTTGCAATCTTGACATGTCAGCGGTGCACACTTTGAGTCTAAACAGCTGCGACATGACGAACTCAACTCCCTCGGAATCACGGAGTTCTCTGAGTAACTGCCAGAAATGGAAGGAATAAGTTGAGAAAACCAGCAAAAGCATGATGAATTATTCAACAGCAAATACAAGTAGTGCAAATCAAAAATTGGTGCCCCAGTTGAAACAATTGGATGCCTTATAAATGGCAAATCCATCACCAGCGGATTACTTGGTGACCTGCAATTTACCAACTTGTGGTTCAATTGCATGTAATCAAAATCAAGTTGGTTAATTTCTGCGTGTGCTGAATTATATGTGGTGATTCAATCCCAATCAACCAACTTGCGGTTAAATTAGCCAGCTAATTTATGCGAATTTACTATCAACCGTAAGCCTGATTTGAAATGTATATGAAGCCATCGTCTATGTGGCTTGATCCGGAGCTATATATTCTTATTGTAGCTTCTCCTAAGAGTTTTTTCACTGGCTTTTAAGCACATGTTTTCAAGTGATATCAGAAAATAGGTCCAATCCTTAGATTTACTTCAGGAACCCCTAAAAAAATCAAACAAAACAATAAAATAATGGTATTCGCATATTCCCTATAGATTCCCCAGTCGTAATGGAATTGCCAAAATTCGAAAATTCAGCAAATCATCGGCAAAACCAAAAAAAACAGGAATCACCATCATATATCCGATATATCCCCATGATAGTCCCATTCTTGTTGCTTCACCAAAATCGTCCTCTTAGTCCCTCCTTAGGACGCGACTTCACCTTCAACTCCCAAGGTTGGGCTCATTTCTGCAAGCAGAGTGGATCTCAGCGCTTGTCGAAAAGGATCATCCGGGGCCCGGGGGCAAAGAAAATACCAAAACCTGTTTCTAAGATTGGTTGAGGGAAAATAAACGATAATAAAAGTATAGTTCATTGTAGTTCTTAAGATTGTTTTTTTGCATGTGTTGCATTGTTTTCGCGGAGAAAATGGACCTTAAGATTGTGTTTTGAGATCGGCTGTGAAAGACATGGACTGGAGGCCCACTAAGAGACGGATTCAAACGGTCTTGAAAGTCTTCCTCCCTTTCTATGATTTCTCCTTTTATGATGAAATGGTCGTCCCCTTTCAAACAAAACGGTGGTTTTATGATGGTCCCTGACTCTGACTCTATCCACATTTATCCTAGGACCTCGATGACTAGAGATGACTACTATGGCGTTGTGGCTAGTCTTGGACGCCCTGTTAACAGGTTGTTCAACTGGATATCATGTTCCTCATTTGGTTTGCCAGAAAAGAGTGTATCCCAAACTCCCGTGGTTGATCCGGATCTTTCCCACTAGAATTGGCGTGAGTTGAATTACTGATTACTTGATGTTACATATATACATACTTATACTATCTTATACCCAATTCGAGAAAACCCACCAAAAAAACATTATGGCAGTCACACTCAACTCAGGACTGAGCTGCGAGCAAATCTGTGAGTGCCATGGCACCAGCCCCCGATGGGCTGGAGTTGGTATCCAATTGGTGTCCTCCAAGGCTTTTCATCTGGTCATAAAGCCTGGATTCTGGATAGTCACTATTTGTTAATATCACTTGTACAAATCTGGATCAACTGAAGGGAACAGACTGAACAGATTTTGACCTTGTTTTGAGTCTGTCGACAGTGTCCTCTGGATTTTGTCTTGAATCAAATATGGAGCGCAAACGGGTTTTCGAGCTCCACAACTTGTGTTTCCCTCGCAAAATAATTGGTCTGTTGGCATTATACGACATAATGGATGTCTTGGTGTTGTGGTTTTCGAGCCGATGCTGAGACATCTAAATGCAGTCTGTCCTCTTGCCCGGTTGAAGTGCCGGTTGGCGAGCAAGTGTCACATGCACTGCGTTCATGCTATGCCAGCTTTTTTCACCTGTTGCTCACGTTTTGAAATGATTTCAAAGCGGTCTATGGTTTAACTACAACTTATTTCCGCCGCCTGGCTGCTACTTCTTGAGCTTAGCCAAGAGGGCGGCCATTCATGGCGAACTCCTGCCACAGCCATGTGAAGGACACAGTTACAGTAGGAAACCTCTCTTCAACCGATCTCCAACCCATCCACTCTAGCAGCCTCCTTAGTAGCCTTAGTAGCCTTAGTAACAGGCATGGTTGATGCATTCTATGGGCTTATAGCCTCCTTAGACTTTCCTTGATTGGTTTATCTGTTCCTCGGGTGTTCTTTTCCTTTGTTTCTCACCAAAGGAAAACAAAGGAAACCAAAGGAAAACCCATAGAATCCACCCAGCCCCAGGCCCCAAACCCAAGGAAACCAAAGGAAACCAAAAGAAATCAAAGGATACCAAAGGACAAATGAGATAATCATAGATAATCTAAGAATAATTGATTTTAGCTAGTTCCTTTGTGTTTCTTGTTTCTTTTGATTTCCTCCCACAATAAAGAAAAACATATTTCGGAGCAACCCATGCGTTGGAAAGGTTGACACTGCTAGCTTTTGGCCCATACATTGGTGGAAATGTGGGACACCTGCTACAGAAAACACACTTGTACTAATAGGGGAAAGAAAGAAAACAGAAGAAACACAAGAAAACCAGAGGTGTTCAAACGAAAGGGCAGGGTGATCAGAGGAGAACATCGGATCATCAAAGGTAGCCCTGCTGTGAAGAATGCATGTTCCGGTGATGTTACGAAAGAGTTCCCATGACATGCCCAACCCAGAAACACCAGCCAGGTCTTCGAGGCCGACCCACGCACCTTGAAGGACACTCCTCGGAATGTTCCAGTCACCTCGACGTCCACGAAAAGTATACGGTAGCACTGTACCAGAAATGGTTGTTTATGGTTGTTTACAATAAGTAATGGATAGTAATCTTATGTAATGTTCTATACTGCAGAAGAAGAACTGGGGGTTACACTGATCAGAAATATGGGACCTTCTGGCGACATCTTGCGACTTGGTAGGATACGCTCTTTGGTCAAACTTGGCTGTTTTTTTTTGCTCGGTTGCATCAGCATATCCCTTAAAAAAAAACAAAATATTCCATAATCCACAATATCCCAATGATACTCCTATCGATTCGTGTCGGTGGTGTGGATTTGTCTGTTGCTTCTGTCTCTATCAGTATTAGTGATATATTATGTTCAATATTTCTATGCTGCCCCAATTCCTGATGTGATGTCGCTAACATCCAGACGAAACCCACATGTCTCTGTGGATACTGTCGTGAAGATTCCCAAATGAACAGAGCTATACGGAATTATATATATATATATATTTATATGATATATATATATTGTATATATTTTTGGGGGGAAGTTCACCCTCCCAAATTGTGGGGAAAACGGGAAAACGTCTTTCACTCCAACCGTATAGAAACAATCAACATTCTGGGTCGACTTGGAGACCCTGAACCTCGCAATTTTTTCATTGTTTGTATAGTAAACCATCAAAGGTGTCGTGGCACGAAACCCAGTTTGCTGGTCACTATGCATGTTTATGTTGTATTTTTGGAGGTTCGGTCCCCAATTTGCAGCTTCAGTTTCAGTTTCTGTCCAACTTTGGAATTGATTTTGAAATTTCTATGTATATATACTAAATGTGTCTATCCCAATCCTTCAGATTTATCAAGGGACTTTTCTTGGTCACTTACCAACGTTTTAACTCTCATGGGACTTTTTATTGGAGGAATATCCCACAGGAACTGATTAGTAAGCAGATTATTTTTGCCTATCGATATGCGTGATAACCTCATGAACTGGCAATTGTGCGAACCAATAGAAATCACCGTAATTCGTAGTGTGATGATCCACCAAGTACCCGTAACTTCCCATAAGTTTCAACCCCATCCAAATCCCATTTTGTGGCCTTTGAAGGTTCCACGCCATGTGCCTCCGCACGTTTCAAACAAATTGTGACCTTCGCTTAAAGAAAATTGTCGTAAATTGTGAAATTGCATCGGCTTTTGAATCAAAGGATTGATCCCTCAAGATTCCACTTGATTTATTTATCAACGGAAGTTGGGAAGCAATCTGTCGAGTTACGGGTAAATAGAATTGTGACATCACAGAACAGTACATGACGAAGGGTGGTGGAAGCGGTGGTTTGGGTAAGCGGTGACGAAGGGAGTGTGGTGACGAAGGGAAGTGGTGACCTAGGGAAGTGGTGACGAAGGGAGTGTGGAAGCGGTGACAACCTACATTGTGATGCCCCCAAGATACAGCTTGACTTACATATTCTGCAAAATGATTTATAACATGGGGTAACATAAGTTATAACATAGTCTAACTTCTATAACTTATGTTGAATTTATAACAAAAGATGTGGAGTTATAACATAAGTTAGGCTATCCCAAGGAAAAAAGATAAAATGAAGTTATCGAAGTTACGCGAGTTAGCATTTTTTTGGTTGTTCATTTTGAGTCATGTATGACATGATAGTTTTTCGATGGTCAACGGGAGTTTTTTTTCCAAAACCGTCATGGTAGCGGCAGAAAATGGTGCTTCAGACTGTATCACCCAGTCGGTGCCGCCTGCGGGCAACATCGAACGCCAACATGGAAGCAGTGAAAAAATTGGAATAGAGACACAACATGCGCTGTATAGCCTTGCGCAGATGAGAGACTTTCAAACGCTGAATCTAAAAAAAAGAGTTTCTCTACGCTGAAGAGCCTGGATCTGGAAACGCGCCTGTGTTTCCCAGCATAGGAACCCCAAACGTAGAAAACACGCATGTGTTTCCCTTCAAAAATCAAAGAAGACATGGAAACGCATATGTGTTTCTCATCACAACGTAGAACAATGAAGGAAACGCGCATGTGTTTCCACACTCCAAGCAGCCAGTCGCAAGAAAACACGCAATGTGTTTAAAATGTGTTTCCTATTGCACAGTGATACTCATCAGTTTCGATGAACTATAATATGTGTTTCCGTGACAGATTGGAAACGCGCATGTGTTTCCACCCAAGCACAACAAAATCAGATGGAAACACGCATGTGTTTCCATCTTGCACTGCGTTCACCTTAGGAAACGCGTATGTGTTTCCAGCAGGCAGGCCGTAAAGGGTAGGAACCGCGTATGTGTTTAAAATGTGTTTCTTTGTGTTTCCTGCAAAAGTGCCGCTTACATTTCTTTGTCGCGCTCTTGGCCCTAATTAAAACTGGAGAGTTTTTTCGAATCTTCAAAACGACCGCTGAAAAAAAATTCATCGAATATGCTTGCATGAAAAACATGCACATACCGGCATGGACCTCCGCTGAAAGCGGCACGGTTATGTTCTTGCCATGAAAACGTTGCATGTGGCGGCCAAAAACGCAAGAGAATCCTGGAACAAATAAAGAAACTTCAGAAACCAAATCATTCTATAAAAAATCATGGCATATCAAAAAAAGGACCAAAAAAACATCCTAAGAAGTTATCGAAGTTATAACTTAAGTTATAAATCGTATAACATAAGTTAACATAACTTCAACTTAACTTCCGTAACCCAAGTTATAAGTAACATAACTTCATGTTAACTTGGGGGCATCACAATGTAGGGAAGTGGTGACCTAGGGAAGTGGTGACGAAAGGAGTGTAATGACGAAGGGAGTGTGATGACCTAGGGAAGTGGTGACGAAGGGAGTGTGGCGACCCATCGCAGTGGAATGGCTGCATGATTGTTGTCACGTTTTGTTGCCATGTCTGTTGAGGCACGCGGGTTAGACACGTGATGCTGCAAAATGCATTGTGATGGCTGCATGAATGTGGCATGGGGCTTGTGTTGGGGAGGAAGCCGGAGCACGAAACCTTGTGTTTTTCGGTGTAAAGTGGCTGCAGGCGGCGATGAAAGGTACCTTGTGTGTGCGGCGGTTGCGGCTGCGGTCGTTTCAACGTCGAATCGGTTCTCCCTTGGTGTTCTGCCACGTGTGGTTTTTTATGTGTGCATCGTTCTATGCGCTTGTTGAATCTCTGATAATCTCTGACTGCAGATCGCAGTGTAATGGCTGCGTGATTCTTGTCATGGTGTGTTGCCTTGTGCGTAGATACATGAGGGTTAGAGACGTGATGCTGCAAAACGCATTGTGATGGCTGCATGAATGTGGCATGGGGCTTGTTTTTGGGGAGGCAGCCAGAGCACGAAACCTTGTGTTTTTCCGTGTAAAGTGGCTGCAGCCGGCGATGAAAGGTACCTTGTGTGTGCGGCGGTTGCGGCTGCGGTCGTTTCAACGTCGAATCGGTCCTCCCTTGGTGTTCTGCCACGTGTGGTTGTTTATATGTGCGTCGTTCTATTCGCTTGTTGAATCTCTGATAATCTCTGACTGCAGATCGCAGTGTAATGGCTGCGTGATTCTTGTCATGGTTTGTTGCCATGTGCGTAGATACATGCGGGTTATAGACGTGATGCTGCAAAACATATTGTAATGGCTGCGTGACTGTTGCATGGGGCTTGTTTTGTGGGAGGCAGCCAGAGCACGAAACCTTGTGTTTTTCCGTGTAAAGTGGCTGCAGCCGGCGATAAAAGGTACCTTGTGTGTGCGGCGGTTGCGGCTGCGGCCGTTTCATCGTCGAATCGGTTCGATAGTGATTTGACATTAGATTTTCTCAACTTTGGCGCGGGTGATTTTCCTATTAAATTTCCTTTGAAATAATGCTTCAAAATCGTGTTTTTTTGCTCTGGCATCAGATCCGGTTTTGGGGCTGCAATTTCTCACGCCGTTGCGCGTAGTTCTATTGTGCTTTGCAATTCAATATATCGATATCACATTGTAATGGCTGCGTCAAGGTTGCTCGGCGCTGCGGCTGCGTGCGTAAAACTAGTGTCTTTTGCAGCTGAGACTCGTGAATCGTATTGGAGTGGATGCGTCAAGGCTGCGATAACTTAGTGATTTGTGAACAAATTTTCTCAATTTTGGCGCTGGTGATTTTCCTGAATTCCTTGTAAAAAGTGCTTCGAAATCGTCGTTTTTTTTGCGTTGGCGCCGAGATCCGGTTTTGGAGCTGCAATTTCTCATGTCGTTGCGCATATATTGTGTCTTGCAATTGGATATCTTGGTGTCGCATTGTAATGGCTGCGTCAAGGTTGCTTCGTGCCGCGGTTGCATGCGTTAATACTATTGTCTTTTGCAGCTGGACATCGTAAATCATATTGGAGTTGGCTGCATCAAGGCTGCGATACTGGTTTTCTCAATTTTAGGCGCTTGTGTTTTTCCTTTTAAATTCCTTTTCAAATGTGCTTCAAAATCGTTTATTTGGCGGTTTGAAGGGGATCCGGCTATGGAGCTGCAATTTCTGTTGTATCGAGATGCGGTTTTGGAGGTATGGAACTTTTTACTTGCTATAGAACTTTAAACTGCGAACAACAAATTTATCAATGTATTGGTTGTCATACGAAATGTTGGAGCTGTTGTCATGAATGTTTTATTGCAAGTAGTTATTGTTCGGCGAAATCGCAACGAGGGGGGTCACTCTTGTTCTCCAGGTGTTTTCTTCAGGTCTTGTAGTACTTGGTTTGTACTGCTGGGGTGTACTCTGTGCAAGTACAAAGTAGTACTGGGAAGTGCTTTGCGCAAGCTTTGTAGTACAAAGCATTTTGTAAAGACTCTTCTGTATAAATGCATCTGTGTCTCAAGCTTTCTGACGTGCAGAAGAGCTGAGATGAGTTGAGACTAGCTTCGCTGAGATGAGAAAGGTTGAGCTCTGCTGAGATGAAATGAAAACAGTCAAGAAGAACTTAGCTGACATATGAGAAGACATGAAATGAGATGAGAAGAGCTCGGATGGGATGTGTTGAGATGAAGTGCAAGTGTGAAGTGTGGAGTGCGGTGTGAAGAGTGCAGTGCGAAGAGTGAAGAAAGTGTTTACTTGGCGTTGCACTGCACCGGGGTCGCGCGCAGGTTCTGTTCTTGGACATCAGCGCAACAGTCTGGGGAAAAAACGCATGCACGGGCCTGGCTGGCGCGCGGCGCATGCAAGTTCTATAGATGAGAAAGGTCTTATCATATAACTATAACCCTAAGGCAACTTCCGCCCCGCCTCGTGCGGGTACTACTGGTCTAATTATATATTTGGTAATCATTTCAACATTTGGTCTTTTTGATTTCAAAAATATTTGCCATTTGAGGGTATAGGGAACTCTTTAGACAGCGAGTTTTACATAGTTTTACCATCCGATTGGCTCGTGGCTGGCGATTATAGCAATCGCCGAAAACAATGTGATTTTAATGGGAAAACCATCTATAGCAAGCCCCCAATTGATGGAACAATAAGTCAACATGAGATTTTAGACCCAGATTCTTCCATAAATGCTTTCACCACGGGGCTGGTTACACCTGAAGACCCTTTGCAATGGTGGAGATGAGAGCACCAAAATCGCCACCAATCGAGTCAACCTCGACCACCTCGGGGTGTCGTGTTGGAAAGGATCCAACAAGATAGGAATGTGCATTGAAATTGGTTGTTTCATTGGATTTTTCTACTGTTTTATTGGGAATGTATAATTTCTATGCTTTAGGGGAACCCTATACCGCGATGCAAGAACAACAACCTGGACCTACACCATCGAACCACGCTGCTAAATGGCGAAAAGAGACCCTAAGTTCAGTCCCCATTGGTTTTGCTTCAATCCAACGTTTTTCCGCAAGGTTAAATCGCCATTTTTTGCAGCTTACCCTACTACACATTAACAAAGGGTAACATAGGTATGGAAAACAAAAAAAACAATTTATCCAGATCAAGTCCTGGGGAAGCTATGATAATTTTTCCATCTCTATGTCAGTTTACCCAAGGCCAATACCCTGTATGTTTGTTGCTGTCGATCCCAGGCATCAAGCACCAGGGGTCATTGGAGCAGTTTTTCAGACCCCCTGCAATGCCGTGAGACGCTGGTTGCTTAAGAATGGGATGATCAGTCTATGGGTGATGATAATGACCCATATATTGGGTAAGGGTAATGCAACACAATGTATCCCCGTACAATCACCAACCGTCACGTATCATTTACATTCCCAATTTTTGGTCGGTTGACCCTCAAATACGTATGTATGTATGTATGTATGTATGTATGTATGTATGTATGTATGTATGTATGTGTGTGCGTCTGTATGTATGTATGTATGTATGTATGTATGTATGTATGTATGTATGTATGTATGTATGTATGTATGTATGTATGTATGTATGTATGCGTGTATGTATGCGTGTATGCATGTATGGATGTATGTATGTATGTATGTATGCGTGTATGTATGCATGTATGTGTGTATGTATGTATGTATGTATGTATGTATGTATGTATGTATGTATGTATGTATGTATGTATGTATGTGTGTATGTATGTATGTATGTATGTATGTATGTATGTATGTATGTATGTATGTATGCGTGTATGCGTGTATGTATGTATGTATGTATGTATGTATGTATGTAACATGTATGTAACATGTATGTGTGTATGTGTGTATGTGTGTATGTGTGTATGCGTGTATGCGTGTATGTGTGTATGTTGTATGTATGTATGTATGTATGTATGTATGTATGTATGTATGTATGTATGTATGTATGTCGTGTGTGCGTGTATGTGTATGTATGTATGTATGTATGTATGTATGTATGTATGTATGTATGTATGTATGTATGTATGTATGTATGTATGTATGTATGTATGTGTGTATGATTGTTTGTTTGTTTGTTTGTATGTTTGTATGTTTGTATGTTTGTATGTATGTGCATGCATGCATGCATGTATGTGTGAAATATGTGATATATATGTGATATATATGTGATATATATATATATGTGATATATACGTGATATATATATGTGATATTTATGTGATATATGATATATATTCGATTTATATTTGATTTATATATATATATATATATGTGTGATATATATATATATGTGTGTGATATATATATATGTGTGTGATATATATGTGATATATATATATATATATTTGATATATATGTGATATATATATATATATACGTGATATATGTGTTCTATTGTGGCCAACTCCCCTGTTTCAGAGCTTACCCAAACATACCCAATGCATGTGCGTTCATCATCAACCATAATTTCTGGATAATGTCTTGATGGTTGATGGTTGATGGTTTACAAACCTTTTTCCCCAAACAGTGTGGCCACACTGGCGGTTCTTACGGTAGCTATAAAGGCCGGGTGGTCATTCGAGGTGGTCTCATGCGTGCGCAGCATCTTTGGTGAAACTTACAGCACAAACGTGCCCTTTTGTGTGAAAGATGTCCGTTTGCATTTCGACTGCACAGGCTCGCACAAACCAAGCGTCGCGGAGAACTCTCGCGCAATCCTCTCGTCACTTTGCGCGCGTCAGATCGTTCTCATTGTGGCGGGGTGCGAATTTTTAGATCGCTCGCGCAGCACTCGTCGCTTTGTGCGTGTCAGACCGCTCTCATTGTGGCATGGTGCGAATTTGGGGATCCCTCGCGCAACCCTCTCGGCACTTTGAGCCTGTCAGATCGCTCTCGCTGTGGCCCGGTGCTCGTTTTAAGATCGCTCGCGCAGCCCTCTCGGCACTTTGGCCGTGTCAGGTCGCTCTCGTTGTGGCGCGGTGCTGATTTTGATCATCAAGGAGGAGGTCTTTTATAGAAAGCTTGCGCAGGGATCTTGACAAGCGACCTCTTATAGAGATCTTGTACAGAGAGCTCTTGTAGAGATGTTGTACATAGATCTTGCCAAGAGGTCTCTTGCATAGATCTTGCCAAGAGAGCTCTCACAAAGAGCTTGTACAGAGATCTCGTCAAGAGCTCTTGCCAAGAGACCTCTTCTCGGGAGCTTGTACAGAGATCTTCCCAGGAGACCTCTTACAGAGATCTTGTACCAAGACATTGCAGAGAGATTTGCTAAGATCTTGCCAAGAGAGCTCTTAGAGAACTTGCGCAGGGATCTCTGAAACAGATCTTGCCAAGAGACCTCTTCTAGGGAGCTTGGACAGGGACCTCTTGCCACGAGAGCTCTTATAGAGATCTTGTGCAGAGATCTTGCCAGGAGACCTCTTATAGAGCTGTTGTACAGGGGAGTTGCATTGAGATGTGTTGCTGAGATCTTGCCCAGATGTCTCTTGCATAGATCTTGCCACGAGAGCTCTTATAGAGAGCTTGTGCAAAGATCTCTTGAAGAGATCTTGCCAAGAGAACTATTGCAGGGGGCTTGTACAGACATCTTGCCAAGAGGTCTCTTACAGAGATCTTGCCAGGAGAACTCTTTTAGCTATGTTCAGAGTTGCGGTATGGGTGTAGTGCTGGCAGTGTTCAGAGTGGTGGTATAGGGGAATGGGTGTAGCTTTGGCTATGTTCAGAGTGGTCGTATAGAGGGATGGGTGTAGCTTTGGCAATGTTCAGAGTGGTGGTTTAGGGGGATGGGGGAAGCTTTGGCAATGTTCAGAGTGGTGGTTTAGGGGGATGGGGGAAGCTTTGGTATGTTCAGAGTGGTGGTTTAGGGGGATCGGGGAAGCTTTGGCTATTCAGAGTGGTGGTTTAGGGATCCCTACCCCTGTAGAGGGGGAGGGCGGGGGACAAAACCAAGCTGTTGAATTCCATTTTTTTTGCTTGGAGACCCTGGGATAGTGATCCAACCCCTCAAATGGAATTGTAAAGTAACATTTCTTAACAAGCCTTGGGCACTGGAGCTAAGCGCAAGTATGATGACGGCGGCGCAATTTTTGGAGGGATGCCATCCCTACATATGTGCTGACATGTGCTTAGCTCCTCCGGAGCTAAGCGCAAGTATTTAATTTTCATCTGCTTGTCAATGACATGGAATGATGAGGAATATTGATCATTGAGAAAGCATGATTGCAAGAATGGAATTTTAAAATGAAATTTCAGTACGACTCCCCCCCCCTCAAATTCCATTTTTAAGAGGGTAGGGATGTTTAGGGGGGGTGGGTGTAGCTTTGGCTGTGTTCAGAGTGGTGGTGTAGGGGGATGGGTGTAGCCTTGGCGATGTTCAGAGTGGTGAAGAGAACCGAGATCTGCTCAGAGATCTCTTTTAGAGAGCTTGAACAGAAATCTTAAGAGATCTCTTATAGAGATCTTCTGTGGAGATCTCTTTAGACACCTTGTACAGATACCCTTACAAAGGGATCTTTCACAGCAGCTTCTACAGCGAACCTGTCAAGGAGATCTTGCACATGATCTTCTACAGAGATCTTCACAGAGAGAACTTGCATAATCTCACCTGGTATCTCTTCATGTTCCTTAGAACACTGTTTGGGGTCTCTTGCTGGAGTAATTAATGGCAGTCAAATCCCGACAAAATTATCAAGCAACTGTATATAATCTAATTATTACTTATATCCACTCAAATGCCCAAATGTTGGTAGTTAAAGCCCCCAAACACACAGGTCACCGTTGAATGACCACAATCATCAACCAACAGGGAGGTAGCCATTGCACTCAGGCCCCCAAACAACCGAGGCTTCTTGTCCAGCAACTGTGACACACTCTGCCTCCATCCCATTTTCGGATCCATCTTAGAGATATGGACTCAGGCATTCTGAGTTCTCACCAATATATAACTGGTGATATTATCTGGTTGGTGGTTTCAACCCCTCTGAAAAATATGAGTCAATGGGAAGGAATATCCCATATATTATGGAAAATGAAAGTCATGTTCCAAACCACCAACCAGTTATAGGTATAACTGCCTCGACCATCCAAGTAAAAGGGACAAATGGGTAATATACCTATTGTGGCTTGGGAATTTTCATGGGAAAAATGATTATATATGATGTGGGTTTTCCTACTTGCTGGGATGCATCCACATGGTTTGTAATGTGGTGAAGCCAAAAGCCCAGGTGTTTGTTGGTGATAGGGTGTTAAGCTACCCTTTATATCCAACCGCCAGGGATTGGCTAGCAGATTTTGACACTACTCAAGGCAAACGCCATCTACCCAACCTTCTCAAGGGAGCTAGGCACACAAAAAAAAAGATGCCGTGTAGTATTTGCTTCACAATAGGTTGTCAACATTGATTGCGGATGATGGGGGCATGATTCATAGTACTAATCTGGCCGATAACCTGTCTGAATTAGCTTGGTTGTGGATCCAGGCTCTGGACCCGAAGGGGTGCCATGGAAAGGTCGTATCATGAACGAACATATGAAATCGTATCAACTGTAGAATCTAAGGTAGCATGAACCATCATGTTATATGATATAAATATGTACGTATATTTACATATCATATTACATCATATTGCCTACAGTATCCTTATGTTAGTTTATGTTTTCCTCTGGCTATTTCACGTAGCGACCTGGAAAATCACCATTTCAAAAAAAACGGTAAATCATCATGGTTATCATCTATTTTCAGGGGCCAAGGCTTCCATGGCTATGTTAAATAAAAAGTACTTCACCCATTTATAGATGCGATACCTCACTGAATGGATATTTACTAGCCGAGGTTATTGACCACTTGCATAGTCAATTTATGTTATCCTCTGGAAGATTTACAGTTCGACCTTGAAAATCACTCATTTTTAGTGGAAACAAAAATCTTCCAACCGAACCCCTATCTGCTCGGGTCTATGTGAATGTACTGGAGATCATCGGTGGATAAAAAAAACATCTGCTGTCATCACTTCCATACACCCGGCGCCTTCATCAGGGCCACGGTGATGTATTGGTCAGGCTTTCCAAGCGCCGACTTCACCGCCTCGTCACCATGGGTGAACCGGCTTACGAAGTATCCATGACGGCTGGATGATTTGGGAAATCTCCAATTGTCAATATGACAATGTCCATTTGGAGGGCATCCATTGGTTTCTAAGTTATGGGGGAAACCGACGGTGATCGATGGAGTACCCCACTTCTGGGCAACGTTCAGAAAAACCATGTCGACGGGAGGGAAAATAGAGAATGACTGGAACCACCAACCACTCATGTTTGACTAATCGAACTTGGCTGGCTGGAAAAGTACCAAAACTTTTAGATGATTTAGCCAATGAATAAAAATTGTGAAATCTTCCTCTGGCAGGTTAGGTTTCCAAACAACTAATGAGTTGAGCCATGCTCATAGATATCTAATTCATTGGTGCATGGCGAAGCGGATGTCGTCCCGCATCACCACCACAGCCTGGTTGGAAATTCTATCCACCGGATCTAATCACAGCAAAGGTAAAAAAAAAACGATAGGGAAATACAGAACAATCACAATACCAAGAACTAGAATCATTATCAATGACTCAATGACTATCATGAAACATGACTTTGATGATAATCATAAAATATCATAAAATATCGTTAAGCAATTAACAAAACCTATCATATTAATGCTACAAAACATAATAAGTGTCATCAAAATACAACTAAGTACAAGAACCATTGTAAAATCCTAATCATCGTCTAATTGATACTATAGAGTTTTTACAGAAAATTGATCATGATGATTTTCAAATAATACGATCATTTTCCAAAATGACCATATATATATATACAATTGTCAATTAGTATGAAAATGTATCAATGACTGTGATGATTATTGAATAATCAGCGCTATGATCAAGTGTTATAAGTACCAAATAGAGCCAAATAGAGATATTATAAATCATTGGTATTTCACAATCATCAAATCTACCCTCTGCTGAACATGGCAATGGAGAAATTGAAGCTTTTCCCAGCGAAACGTCCATCTCCAAGCCAAGGCCCTGGCCTCATGGACCATTTGGCAGACCTCGTGTGGCACAAGTTGATGCCCATTTTTTGCTGTTGCGGGGTCAAGAAACCCCGTGCATTTTGGTGGAATTGGATATATATATATATATGTATGTATGTATGCATGCATGCATGTATGTATACATGTATGTATGTATGCATGTATGTATGTATATATGCATGTATGTATGCATGTATGTATGCATGTATGTATGCATGTATGTATGTATGTATGTATGTATGTATGTATGTATGTATGTATGTATGTATGTATGTATGTATGCGTGTATGCGTGTATGTATGTATGTATGTATGTATGTATGTATGTATGTATGTATGTATGTATGTATGTATGTATGTATGTATGTATGTAACATGTATGTAACATGTATGTGTGTATGTGTGTATGTGTGTATGTGTGTATGCGTGTATGCGTGTATGTGTGTATGTTGTATGTATGTATGTATGTATGTATGTATGTATGTATGTATGTATGTATGTATGTATGTGTGTATGTATGTGTGTATGATTGTTTGTTTGTTTGTATGTATGTATGTATGTATGTATGTATGTATGTATGTATGTATGTATCTTTGTATGTATCTTTGTATGTATCTTTGTATGTATCTTTGTATGTATCTTTGTATGTATCTTTGTATGTATCTTTGTATGTATCTTTGTATGTATCTTTGTATGTATCTTTGTATGTATCTTTGTATGTATCTTTGTATGTATCTTTGTATGTATCTTTGTATGCATCTTTGTATGTATCTTTGTATGTATCTTCGTATGTATCTTTGTATGTATCTTTGTATGTATCTTTGTATGACTGGGCATGTTCATGGGTGAATGCACGCAAGTTGCTGCTCAATGCGTCCCCTCGTAACTGCGGCAGGGGCAGGTAGTCTGAGTAGCTTACTGGTCTCTTTGGCTGGGGATTTACTGAGGGATACACCACACGTTCTTCCTACACCATCCGAACTTTGTTCTGTTCTACCCCCTCTACCTGAGATTTGGTCACCTGATCCTTATTCAATTGTTATTGGATTTGCTGCTGGGATCACGGTGGGTTTTCTCGTTGGACCTTTGTTTGATTTGCTGGTGGTCATCCGACTTGCCTGGGCTCGGTTCATTCGAGCTCGCCTCGGCCTAGGAGCCGGCTACTCAGGACCGTTGTACCGGATCCTTGGATGAGTGCTGGGCTTTTCAGCTCTCTCAGAGCTGAGTTGAGCAGTCTGAGGGCTGCTCTGAGGTCGCTGATCTCCAGGACAGATCAGCTTGAGAGGCGGTTGGAGGAGGCAGAACAGTCAGGTTTTGATTTGATTTCAGACGTTCCCAGTGAGCCAGCTAGAGAGACAGAGGCTAGGAGTGAGGTCACAAGGTCGTCTCAGTCAAGTGCAGGTAGAACAGTGGAAACAGAGGACACAGAGGGTCGAGCGGCATTAGCGAAAGAACTTGGTCAGTTTTTACGCCGTTGCCTCTCAGGTGAACACCGCGGCACCTCTGGCCGAGATCGCCTGCGGCTTCAGAACCGCTTCTACATTGTTTGTGCCGACTATCATGGCAAGGTCCTTCCTGAGCCTTTGTTTTTAGACAATTTTGCATCAGTGAGAGCGCTGTGCAAGCAAGGGTCATCAGCGGGGCAGTCCATTTTTCTAGGAGTGCCAACAAAGTGGGAAGCGAGGATTGTTTTTAGAGAAGCAGGTTTGAGGGTGCCAGAAACTCTCAGACATGACTGAGCGAGCTGTTTGCAGTGAGGAGATTCGCCAGTCTCTTCTTGTTTCTGAGACTGGCGAGGCCAAGGTAGAGTATCAGCCTTGCCATTTGGTTACACAGACTGAAGGTGAGGAATGCATCATCAATTTGGTGCCAATAGCATTGCATCAAGGAAAGCTTCTTGTGGCCGCTCCTGCCGAAGCGTGGAGCCGCACAGTGGCAGATCGGCTGCTGCCAAAGAATTCATTCAAGAAGCCAGTTTTGGTAGAAGTTTTGACCGCTACGGTTACCGCACCCGAAGAGCTGCGAGCCGAAGCGCCTATGAATGTGTGGGTAGGCCTTTTGGAAAGAGTTTGGAGCATGCAGTTGGAGCCAGGCCGCCACGAGCTGCCCACAGCAGACATCTGGCATCTTTTGCCCGATGGAGACCACAGCATTCCATACGGGCCCGGATTGGCCCAAGTTTCAGAAGAGCATTTTGCCTTTCTGACGGCTCAGAGTGGGGAAGCCGCCGAAGAGCAGCCTCCCGAGCCCAGTTTTGCACCTTCGCACGGTGGTGCGAGATCCGGGCTGAGCGATCAGCCTCCTGTGTTGGAGTCCCGGATGGCAGCGATGGAGAAGACGCTTGCGTCAATGCAGGGAGCGCTAGAGCGCTTAGCAGGGGAGCCGGCTCGGCCCCCGGCTCTGCGAAAGCCAGGCGTGAAACCAGCCAACCCCACTCCGGCGAGATTGCGAGCAACATTTGCTCCAGGCACCATTCCAGGATTAGACCCGACCGTGGTCCAGTCAGCTCTGGACGCTGGCATACCAGAAGAGCAGCTGCGCACTTTGAGCGGCTTGCTGCAGAAACCGAACCAGATGGGAGATGCGCCTTTGCCAGGCACCAGCAGCAGACGACGCAAGAGCGTCTCAGTGTTGGAGGAGACAGACGAAGAAGAAGAGGTAGAAGCCGACAGAGAAGACGGCCTCGGCTTGGAGGAGGACGGCCTGCCAGACGAGAAGGTTGGCACGGGAGATCCCGTAGAGCAGGCACTGCTGAAGCTGACAGAGATCGTCGGTACTTTGGCAAAAGACAAGAGGCCGCGAGACCTCGACGCCATGCTCGACGGCTTAGATCCAGAAGCAGGAGAGGCTTCGAGCTCTGGGTCCGGAAAATACAAAAAGCTGCAGAGCAGCTTGACCGAGAATCCAGCGGTGATCTACCAGACCATCGAAGCGCAGCTGGAGAAAGACTTCAACCTGATGCGAGCGGCTCCAGGAGCCACGATGCAGCAGACCTCAGCCAGAGCCTGGCTGGAGCATCGCTCGCGACTCGGGTATTACCCGACCACGATCCGCTATGCTTGGGCCCTGACGGGCATTTGGGACGCGCTCCGCAGTGGGGCCGTCAAAGAAGCCCGAGCCCGCTGCGCGCTGGCTGTGGCGGCCTGCGATCAGTCTTCCATCGACCAAGGCAGCTGGCTTCTCAGCCAAGAAGTCCTGTTGGAGCAACCAGCTCTCCTGCAGTCGTTTCAGGGCCGCAGGAGCCCGGAACCTTGGGAGCAGAGCGGGTCGAAGCTTCTGGACGAACGCTGGTTGGAAGTCTTCATGTGGAGGCTGAAGAGCAAGGACAGCTATCTGGAATCCAGGAAGCGCCTGACTCAGACTGGAGGAAAAGGGAAAGCCGATGCGGGAGGAGGAGCCCCGCCCAAGGCAGATCGCGACAAAGACAAAGACAAGCAGAAGAAAGGCAATCAGAAGGGCAAAGAAGGCAAGAAGGAGAAGGGTCCGCTGGAGGCGGACTCAAGCCATCCGTGAAGGATGCCACTATGACGGCCGGAGCTGGCGGCCGAAAGGTGCCTGGAGCAGGCGCTACCAGCGTTTTGGGCTATGAACTATGGAATGGCCTTTTTACCGCGCTTTCTCGAGGGAGATCGCGCCTGAAACTTGCTTGGTTCCACGCCAGGGCATCCCGTGCTCAAGCTCGAGCACCACTTGGGGTACTGTGGCCTTTGCCGGTCCCCTTTCCTGAGCTCCATAGAAAAGGAGCAAACCGTGGCCAAAAGGACGCCAGTAGAAAGCTTGGCTTGAACTACTGCGTCATCGTCCTCAACTACCTGCATGGCTCCGAGCGCCACTGGAAGTCAGTGATTCCTCCGCTTGGCACACCGCTGAATGGTTCCCAGTGGGATTTGGTGCGGAGGCTGAGGCGACATGTAGATGTTTGGAATGCAGAAGAGGTTGTGACAAGCGCGGAAATGGGCAGATCCGCGACAAAAGTTGAAAGCCTTGAGGATGTGCTGAACCAGCTGCAAGCAGAAGCTGAGATCGTGCACTCCGGCCTCAAGAGCTATGGCAGTAAAGCACAGGAGAGACTGAGGACTGATTGGGGCATGAGAGGGGCACCGGGAAGCGTTGTTGGTAAACTAGATGTTGCTCCTGCTCATCCTGCAAAAGTTCTTGAACCTGATCGGCTGCAGTTTTGGGGGGAACCTTCTTTTGATCCGCGACCCTTTATGGATCCGGCCAATGTCTCGATGTTTGAGTTCCCCTTGCAGCATGCTATCGACCCTGCTGAGCTGCCAGAGCCTCCACCCAGAGTCAGAGTTAGGTGCCCGCCTACTGAGAGGTTAGCCTTTTTGCAGAAGTTAGACGCCTGCAAGCGTTTGGCCCTCAGGCCTACCCGGACCATCCGGGAAGGGTTCCAGAATGGTGTTTTTGCCATTCCCAAAGATGAGCAGCGGGATCGCATGGTTTTAGATGCGCGGCCCCCAAATGCACTGGAGCAGTCAGAGCAGCGTTGGATCAAATCTCTTGCTGGACTTCACCAATTGCACCATTTCTTTTTGCAGAAGGACGAGTGTTTGTACTTGTTTGCGGAAGACTTGCGTGAGTTCTACCATGCTTTTGTGATTTCAGAAGAGAGGATCCTGCGAAATGCTTTAAAAATGAGCTTCAGGCCATGGGAGCTGAAGGCTTTAGACTGTTTTTCACAGAAACTGCTGCGAGAGAAGAGCGTCACTCCTTGCCTAAAGACCATGGCTATGGGCGACACCAATGCCGTCGCGTTTGGGCAAGCTTCGCATCTGGTGGTTCTCCTACAAAGTGGTGCTTTAGAGTTGGACCACTTCATTACGTTGTTTGGTAGACCACCTAGACAAAGGTGGCTGGCTGGGCTCATGATCGATGACCTAGTCCTTTTAGAAGCCAGGCCTGACCAGGCAACTGAGGAGACAGAAGCCAGGGCGGCGTATGCTGAGCTAGACTGCAGCCAGCGAATCCGCCAAGTGCGAGAACAGTATGAGAAAGTGCGACTTCCGAGACACTCAGGTAAGGCTGTTTTCAATGAGACGAGAGGCAGTTTTTGGGGAGTGCAGATGGACGGTGTGGCAGGTGATTTGCGCCCAAATCTGAAGCGCGGCATTCCGTTGAGTCACATTATTTTGCGAGTCCTGAATCTGGGCTGCTGCACAGTCGCGCTTCTAGAAGTGATAGCTGGTTCTTTGGTTTCAATTTTCTCTTTGCGGAGGCGCTTCATGAGCGTTTTGCAGGAGATCTATGAGGCTCAGAAAAATCGGCAGAGAAACGAAATTGTCTGTTTTTCGCCGGAACTGCAAGATGAGCTGTTTTGCGCATTGGGCCTTGTTTCTCTCACTCATCTAGACATGCGGCTTCGCCCTTCTGACTATTTGGTTGCTTCTGATGCATCTTCCACTGCAGAGGGAGCTGTAGCCACAAAGATAGGACAGAAAGCCACAGAGGAACTGCAACGACATGCGCTCCAGAAGGGGCTTTGGAATAGGCTGATTAGTCCCGCCCAGGCTTATTTGAGAGAAAAAGGGATCGAGGACTTAGAAGCCTGCGAGTTGCCCGAAGGAGAGTATGACATGCATCCTCTCTGGCAGGAAATCGTTGAGACTCAGGAGTTTTCGCTGTTTGGAGCATAAAAAGGGTGCGCAAACGAAGACACATCAACCTAGGAGAGATTTCAGCAGCTTTGCAAGCTGAGGTCGAACAGGGCAAGAAACAGCCAGACAGTTTCTATTTGCATTTGCAAGACTCTCAAGTCTCTCTCGCTGCTCTCACAAAGGGCAGGTCTTCTTCTCGATCTGTCAATGCCTTGATCAGGCAATCCATTCCAGATGCCGTAGCTTACAACAATAGAGCTTTTTATGGATATGTCAGATCTCGTTTGAACCCTGCTGATGACCCCACCAGAGACGTTGTCATCCGCGCACCTGTCAGGACTGAAGCTGAATGGCTGGCTGACCTGAAAGAGGGCGAGTACGACAAGCTTGAGGCAGCCTTAGCGCAATGGGAGCTGTCCATCTCTGACCTTCGCCAGCTGCCTGACGAATGCGAGCTGCTTGCGCCTGCGCCGGTCGATAGGAGGACGGGCCTAGAGGCCAGAAAGCAGAGGAGAAAAGACCTGCGCAAGCATGCAGCTGAGTTGAAAGTGAAGGCAGTCAGTGCAGCTCAGCACGAGCTGAAAGAACGGCAGACCGACAGTTTGAGTGAGGAAGCACTTGCAGTCCTCCGTAGTTTCCCTGAAGATCAATTTATTTGGCACCAGAGGTTTGCTTCGCTTGAGGATGCTCTGCAAAGTGGCGCAGGAGTGCTAGATTTGTTTTCAGGGTCCAGAGGTTTTGCTCGTGCTTGCGTGCAGATGGCAGAGACTTGAGTCCTCACCTTTGACATTGCCCACAACGTCAACGAGGACTTGCTGCAGGGTCCCCTCCAAAGTAAGATCACTAAGTTACTCAGACTTAAAGCCTTCCGAGCCATGGGAGCGGCACCCGTTTGCTGCTCATTCAGCACTGCTATCACGCCTCCGTGTCACTCGAAGCAGCACCCGGAGGGCGTGCCCTGGTGTTCAGAGAAGCAGAAGTTGAAGAACGAGCTGGGCAATGAGATGCTGCGCTTTGTGCTTAGCCTGATTCCGATCTGCTTAGCGGTTGGCGTAATTTTCTTTGTAGAAAACCCAGATGGCTCATGGATGTGGCGCCAGAGAGGTAGCTTAGCTTGGGATCCTGCTTTGAGAACGGGGAAAATAGGCGATCTTCGCCTTGACTACTGCAGATTCGGAACCCGCTGGAGGAAGCGGACTCGGTTCCGGACGAACTCACACCTGAGAGGGCAAAGCGTGTTTTGCCGTTGCCAAAAGCCGCACATACAGTTGCGGGGAAAGTGCAAGCATACTGGAGTAAACTTTACGAAGTTGGCTGAGCCGTACCCAAGACTAGTTTGTTTTGCTTTGGCTTCTGGTTTGCTGCGCGACGCAGGTTTCTTTGGCAAATGCGGGAAAGTTGATGTAGCTGCATGTGCAAAAGTCACGCATGCTCGGATTGGAGAGGCTGCCAATCCTGGACCACGACGTGGTGTACCTGACCGGGCCCCGGAAGATTTGGCGCGGGCAGAGCTGTTAGAACCCGCCACTATTGCGGTTCGGCACCGCATGCTGACTCAGTTTTTCGACTGGTTTGAATCCAATTGTGGTGGAGCCTGCTTTGTGGAATGGTCAGCTCGAGTGCCTGGCCTAGCAGTCTCAGCTCTGGTCGCTTTCGGCCATCACTGTTTTGCAGCAAGCGTGCCTTTGCACTACTATAGGCAGCTTTTAGCGCATTTTCAGAAGATTCACCTGCAACTGCGGCCATTTATGGCCATTGCCTGGCAGCTCGTGACCAAATGGGAGTTGCTGGAACCTGTGCAGCACAGGCCGCCACTGCCGGAGCCATTATTACAAGCTATGACTACTTTGGCATTAGCTTGGAAGTGGGACCGCTGGGCTGCTTCGCTCTTAGGGTGTTTTTATGCAATCTGCAGAATAGGTGAGTTTCTATCTGCTCGAAGGAAAGATGTTTTGACGCCGCATGATCTTCTCTGTGAAGATGAAGTCATTTATGTTCGCATTTTGCTTCCCAAGACCAGGCGCCGTGGAGCTTCGACGCAGTATGCCACTATTAGCGAGCCTTCCGTAGTTCAATTTCTGGTTTCAGTTTGGCAGGAACTGCAGCCCAATGATTTGCTCTATGGTGGTTCGCCGTCTGCTTTCAGGCGCCGATGGGATGCGACCTTAGCAAAGATAGGAGTGGGCCCTCAGCATCGACTCACCCCGGGTTCCCTAAGAGGAGGGGGAGCGGTGGCCTGCCATCGACGAGGCATGCCCATAGCCGACTTACTTTGGAGGATGAGACTGCAGAACGTCAAAACACTTTCTTTTTATTTGCAAGAAACGACAGCCATGTCAATTCTTCCAGCTTTGCAACCTTCTGTCAGACAACGAGTGCAGTTACTTAGGGACTTGTTGCCGTTGTTCCTCGCCCAACGAGGCCCCGCAGCGCACAGCCGTGCACCTAAGTTGTCAACTTAATGCTTTGCTGTAGGCCCGGGTGAAAAGTGGATCTGCTGTTGTGACAGCTGATCACGTTTTTTGGCTGGCCAGCCGAACTTCCGCGTAGAACGCGGCTACTTTATGCACCAAAGCCCTGTGGAACCAAGTGAAAAGGGCCGAGAGAGTGCTGAACCAGATTAACATGACTGGGCATGTTCATGGGTGCGCAAGTTGCTGCCCCGTTCCCTCCTCCCATCTGCTGTTGTGACAGCTGATCACGTTTTTTGGCTGGCCAGCCGAACTTCCGCGTAGAACGCGGCTACTTTATGCACCAAAGCCCTGTGGAACCAAGTGAAAAGGGCCGAGAGAGTGCTGAACCAGATTAACATGTATCTTTGCATGTATCTTTGTATGTATCTTTGTATGTATCTTTGTATGTATCTTTGTATGTATCTTTGTATGTATCTTTGGATGTATCTTTGGATGTATGTATGCATGCATGCATGCATGTATGCATGTATGTATGTGTGCATGCATGCATGTATGTATGCATGTATGTATGTGTGTATCCCACAGTGTGTGTCTGTCTGGCTGGCTGGCTGGCTGGCTGGGTGGCTGGCTGGCTGGCTGGCTGGCTGTCTGTCTGTCTGTCTGTCTCTCTGTCTCTCTGTCTCTCTGTCTCTCTGTCTCTCTGTCTCTCTGTCTCTCTGTCTGTCTGTCTCTCTGTCTCTCTGTCTCTCTGTCTCTCTGTCTCTCTGTCTCTCTGTCTCTCTGTCTGTCTGTCTGTCTGTCTGTCTGTCTGTCTGTCTGTCTGTATGCACGCACGCACGCACGCACTTGTCTGTCTGTCTGTCTGTCTATCTATCTATCGATCGATCTATCTATCTATCTATCTGTCTGTCTATGTGTCTGTCTGTCTGTCTGTATGTCTGTCTGTATATCTGTCTGTATATCTGTTTGTACATCTGTTTGTATGTATGTCTGTATGTATGTCTGTATGTATGTATGTATGTATGCATGTATGGTAAGTATATGGTAAATATATGGTAAGTATATGCTAAGTATATGCTAAGTATATGCTAAGTATATGCTAAGTATATGCTAAGTATATGGTAAGTATATGGTAAGTATATGGTAAGTATATGGTAAGTATGGCAAGTATATGGTAAGTAAATGGTAAGTATATGGTAAGTATATAGTAAGTATATGGTCAGTATATGGCAAGTATATGGTAAGTATATGGTAAGTATATGGCAAGTATATGGTAAGTATATAGTAAGTATATGGTAAGTATATAGTAAGTATATGGTAAGTATATGGTAAGTATATGGTAAGTATGGCAAGTATATGGTAAGTAAATGGTAAGTATATGGTAAGTATATGGTAAGTATATGGTCAGTATTTGGTAAGCGGCCACTCCGAGGCCTAGCTATATATATACTGGTCGGACTCTCAATTGCTTTTCGTGATATTTTCTCTAGGTCTTCTACAGACGAAATACCCGGTTTTGATAAATCAAATGCCATAAGGAAGTGGTATATACATCCCAATGCAACTCATCACTTACAAGATCATTTAAAACTGACTGTAAAAAGGCATTTTCCCGTAACAAGATGCCAATTTGCTTTTATCAATCTCTGCCCAAGCATCATCCAAGCTTGCTTTTGATAAAATCTACCAAAATATATAGTTGCGCTGTCATCGCCTACGTCAACAATATCAGACAAAAGACTTTTTACTTTTCTATATCATGAGTAAAAACCTTGGGCAAACCATTCAATTCAAAGATGTATAGCCCTTACTAAGTAGGAATAAGTAATAATATCTGTGCATGATCTCTCTTTCTCTCTCTATGCCTAAAGATTCTCGAAATTGTAATGATTCCTCTGCTTCCGCACGCTTAGCATCCGCACCTTGACGCCATATCATGCCATATCATTTGCCCAGATTGTTGGTGGAAAATTGATGAACATTTAGGGGGGTACACCTTTTTCCTCAAATATATATACGTATAACTGAAGGCCAGCGTCTCAGCCCAGCGTAATCTTAGATGGTTGTTAGATAGAATTTCAAACAGAAGCTTGGAAAGTCGAAATCCGGAAATCCGGATTCATGATTAAATCAAGCATTCTCCCGAAAAATCTCCAGCGTTCCTCCGATTTGGCAATTTGATAGAAACATCATCACCCATTCTCCTATTCAAAGCTCCCTCAGAATCTCCACTGAAGAGAATTCGGCACCTCCTGCTTCTTTGCAACGAGGCCATCCACGTCAGTGAAGACAGTGACCAAAGGCATCACGTGACACCGACCTCGATGGTGTTTAGGATCGCCTTTGCAGCGATCCGAAACACCATCCTGAGGTAGTTCATGCAATTCATGT
>CAMXCT020000876.1:108402-133402 GCA_947184155.2 Cladocopium goreaui | reverse complement strand
AGTGGAATGAGCGAGCAAGTGAGTGAATGAGTGACTGAATGGATGCATGCATGCGCGCATGCATGAATGAATGAGCGAATGAATGAATTGATGGGTGGGTGGATGGATGAATGGATGAGTGGCTACTTTTCTTTGTTGAGCTACTGGTTCACTGAGCGACCTCTTCGCTGAGGCACCTCTTCTCTCAGCTACTTCTCCAACCAGCCACTTACTTATCTGGGCTACTGCTGCCCTGGGCTGCCACACAGCTACCTCTTCTGTCGCTTCTGCAACCAAATTCTTCGCGCAATCAGCAAAGAGCGTTTGGCAACGTCCAGCTGCAATTCCGCATCATGGTCAAAAACTAATAAAACTATAAACAACTACCTTCGCGCAGCTGTTACGATGCTTTTAACAAACTCGCTTGCCAGGAGCGTCGCGGCATCCGTCAGGCAGCCGTGCCACTGCGTTTTGTCCCATCAAACCCGCACAGCATGAGCGTCGCACCAAGTCGGTCAACATTCGCGCAGCATGTAACAGTTCCGCGCTGCTCCGAAAGTGCCATTTCTTGCGATTTTATGTAAAATCAAGCTCTCACTATAGTCTGGTGCACGTTTTGCCGACCTGACCTGCCAAAAGCGCCACGCGTACTCTCGCTGCAGTCTCGTACACCCGCGGAAACAGAGACGTTTCGCGCCCGAGAGTGTTTTCGCCCGTGACTTGAGGCGTTTTGAACGCTTACTCTTCCCTACTGCTCCTGCACATGAACGGCTCTTAATTACTCATGATGCTGACATGATGGTTACTTAACGATGACATGATGAATTATACTTGATGATGATGATGATGATGATGACATGATGACAAGCCTGCCCCTGGACATTCGTCCGTAACTCTGAAGTCTTCGAACTAAACTTCCGGTGATTATTGAATTCGTATTTAATTGTATTGTAAGGCTTACTTGGCCAAACCCTTCAAAAAACAGTTTCACTCTCACCTGCTCCTTCGCGTAACTTTTGCGAAACTGTCGTGAAAATATTATGCATGTGTGTGTGTGCCCGTGTGTACAATGATGGTTCATTCTATCTAACACTCGCGCAACAAAATGTTACTTTCGCAAAGTCGAAGAGCAAATTTCGTGAGAGTTTGAAATGACATAAACGGTCGTGGCAATCATAGTTCTTCACAATTTTTACAAGGACTTGTTCAACTACCATATAGATTGTGCTGCTTTGGCTTCCCAATCGATTCCCTGTGCGGTCGAAAATGAAAAGCCTAGAGGCTCCATAGAAGCAAATCGCATCGGGTGAGATGTTGATGTGGGACAGGAATGTGAACAAGTACATGGCTTGACGCCACTTCGACACTCGCTGACATGCTGTGATTGCCGAACTGAACGCGATGAGATCAGGAACTTTTTCACCAGATTTGGAGAACAGGAGCCACAAAGCTCTCTCCCATTGGATCCCAAGGGTGCAAGCGGTGATGGATGCATTTGAACCTGGAAATGAGCACTGTGGGGATGGGTGAGGGTTCAGATTCCTGGAAGAATCTGGTCTTGCTTGGCAACATCTTTGGGCCCAACAGGGCTGTGGGGATGGGTCGAATCAAAACCTATGATACCATGTTTTCGGGGATTAGCCAAGGTTTGGCCCGTCTAGAAGCTCAGCTTTGATCATGGGTTGATCCCTTATCCCAAAGGTTTACCACCAGGTTGAATTGAATCACAGATCTCTTAGAACATGGGGCAAGAAACCATCATGCCTGGCGTTGAGCCAAAGACCGGCCAAGAACAGCCCTTCCCAAGAAAAATGCAAAGCAATAAGTGGTGACCCTCCTGTAAACTTACATAGATGCGGCTTTCTCCACCATGAATGTAGATAATTTTCCCATGGGTTTTCCAAATCTTTTTCTACGTTTAACCCATGGTAAACTTGTTGGAGGCAAGAAACTCACCCGGTTCTGAAGACCCTGAAACCTCTGGGACAAGGTCAAGGCCACCGGCCACTCGTGGCCACAGCTATCAATCAGTGTACTCAAGGAGAAGGAATCCTTGGCGCTAGGGGAGCAGGAGATTCTGGAACCCCAAAATAAGCATGAGTCGCTGGAGAGAATCATCCCATTTCTTGCCGCTCCTAACCACGCGCAACTGGTTTGCGATTCGTATATGGCCTCCAACTGGCATGCTGGTAGAGATCTTTAGTTCTGACCACCTTGCCAGCCTTGCCAACTGTTCTTCTCAACTAATTTGAGAGTTTGAAAACAGGTTTAACCCATTTTAACTCCATGTTTGTGATCGCGTATCTCACACAAAATACCCAAAATGTTCCAACTAAAGGAATTTTCTCAGACCCCAGTAGTGTGCGATCCATAAGAGGCCCTCGGCTATTATAAAGCATCTGGTAAGGGCAACTACAGTATACATAAAATGTCCTAAGCCACAACTATTGGGGATGTGACTATGGTTGCGGATCCCTTAATCCCATCCTCCTAAGTATCAAATGGTTTCTGGGTCACATGATTCGCAACGAACATCTCCATGTGTTCAACCATATTTGCCGGCTAATAATTGCAGAGTTTCGTTTCAATCCTAAAATTCAGCTAAAAATCATCTAAGAAAACCATGTGTTCTGTATAGATCACGATCATATCCATTCAAGAATTCAGCGGGCCGCCCTAAACCCCCATTTCAGTGACATGTCCAGGTTATATGGACGGTCCCATGGGGATTGCCAGAATCTGTTGAGACTCCGGCTGCACTTCGCCATTTTTCATCTCCTGCAACAGCTGCAGTCCATGCATCCAGCGCACCCGGCCGAGGCTTCCGTTGAAAGTGAGCAGGTCGGGCTTCGGACAGCGATTCAGAAGTACCAAGGTGTAGCGCCAGCCATGGTACGCCTGGTGCTGTAACCATCAACATCATCAACAAATGGTGATTTCATGGGGGTTAAGCCATGGCCCCATGAAAATAGTTAGATATTTGCTACTAAAAATGATTTTCCTTCCATAGCTACGTTGCTTTGCCGGATGGTATTCTACTTACTTGCTGTTGTGGAGATTGCGACTGAGATTATGAACGTCATAATGAGAACTATTTACTAAAATATAATAGTAGGATGGGATCCGGGCATAGCACTTAACTTTAGTACTTGGGGGCAGGGGTGTGGTTGGGGTGATCTTAAGCCCCATAAGTTGGGATTTGGGCCCCCCCTACACCTCCAAGTAGGGTTGAGAGATTTTTTCAGCCATGAAATACTCGTTGCTTATGATGTCTCAATAGATTTAATGTTTTTGTTGAGCTCATGGATGAGGACAATTCCCCAATCAAAATCAGCAACAGGGGCTTTAGCAGCCACTGCTCCATTGATGGTTGAGAAATGTTCATTCATGTTCGGCATAGATCTGTATGTCCAAAACAAGGACGCTGATTTGTTTTACAGCTTTGAAGCTACCAGATTATGTGCCACTACAATGCTTGCTATAAAGTATATAGCAAATTACATAGACCTTCTGGGAAAAGGGATGCCAAATGAACAAATCCATGACCGCTCCGCGGTGTCTATCATTAGCGGAAAGGGACTATATAGATAGAACAGTTTCGGCATGTTTTTTCCAGGATGGAAACATGATAAGGTTCAGCTCATCATTTCCAGGTTTTCAACTAAACGGATATGCTTAAGAACCCCCCCCAAAAAAATATTCCCTATCGGCTCGCCAAATGGTGACTTTTCCATTGGGAAAAGGAAGATCTCCTAACGAAAGCCAGGACTATGCTGTCCGTGAACATTGGGCGTCCTGCTGTCCAAGCTGTTCCAGCCTTCTGACAAGCACTGATGCTCGCATTGTAGGTGATGACATCGGGAATCAACCTTGCTGTTGCTTCCCTCCAGAACTTGAACCCTGGGCTAGGTGGATTTGTTGGTCCGAATATGTCCCAATCGAATCTGGAAAAAAAAAAACGTCAAATTCGATCCTTGATCGAAATTTCGTCGCGTCTCAAAAAAAAACAAAACGCAAAAATCAGATCAACTCTCCAACAACAACAGTTTGGCACAAAACCCCGAAAAATAGAGCCCAGCAACGCATCTTCAGGTAGCTGTGCCAAACACTGCAGTGCAAGGATCCAAGTGCTCCAAGTGCCAGATTTCTCGCATGCGCTGATGACACTGTTGTGATTCGTGCTATCCCTTCTGATCTGCTGCGTCGACATCAACTCCAGGCTGCGAAGAGCCCAAGACCAAGGGAGCCTCGAGCTAAATGCCTGGGTTCTCAACGGTTCTCCCACCATTGATCCTCCAAAGGATAGCATTGGGTGCCTGGGTTGCTATTTTATGTGTGGATAATGAGTTGCTGCTAGTGGGCTAATACATGGGAATACCACAAATCATGGGTCTAGACGTCGATGGGTCAAATAAATGCAACACTACTTGAAGATAACCGATCTTCCCAGTAAATTGAATCATGTAGAGTTTTAAAGCATGGGGCCAGAGCAATGGAAAAAAAACAACCAATTCCATCCAATTCCCTCATACCCAAGGGACACAGATCTTGGTCGTGTCTACCCAGGGAATCCATGGAGCAGCTTCGAATGCCAGGGCACATTGAAGGAGAGCTGGTCCAATGCAGGTGACAGCAGCAGCGAGTGCAACGCCTCAACATACCCCCCCCTCATGGCGATAGTGGGAAACTTGTCCTTGTAATCCATGGTATTTTCGGATATTTTCGGATACCCGATTCGCAGACAAACCCTAAGAAATAGACACCTGCCCTCGAAGTCCAGTTTAATATTGAATCTATTCATTTTGAGGTTCATCTGGAATTGTTCACTATGAGGGGCATGGGATCACCTGATAACGAAAAGTGAATAATCCCAAAATGTTTTTGGGTCAAAAGCCGGGTATACTAGGTACCCCTAAAATAGATTAAAATAGCAGGTGAATGGATAGTTTTTCAAGATCTGACACCCAGGGTGAGGCCCCATAGCTAGGTAAGTTGGTTTGCAACTAAATAACTGGGAGTTACGTTACGGTATATATATATATATTACATATACATATAGCAATCCAACGTATGACTGTGGGGGCACCAGCTCCAATTTGGGGTTCCAATATTTAGAGACAATCCCACATGTTTTTCAGTCAAAATTTAGGCCACTCCCCAACATTTGGATGCCCCACAGTCAAAATAAACAAAATGGTATATGGTTTTTACGTGCAAATTATATAATTAAACCCCCTACCCAAACCCGTGAAAAGTTTTTTCTACTTGAGTTCCGGGCAACAAAAGATATCCAAAGAAACAATTAGAAAATCATACCAACCATGGTTGGTGAATAGAGATTCCCATAAATATGATAACCACAAGATGAACCAACCACTATAAGGGAGTATCAAAATTCTCTTGTAATGATTGGTTGATAAAGATTCCCATAATGGATTGTGATACTCACCAACACATCAAGTTGTATTCAGTTCAACATCATACTCAAGCCACACCAAGGAAATTCCCAAAGCCGCCTTCCACCACTGCTTGCTCAGTGCATAGGCACTTGTGAGAACTCCAAAACTGGAGATATCCTCAGTGTTGTCAAACCCTGTCATGAGATATGAAACCTGAGAGTTTGGAAGCACAAGAAGAAATCTTCTCCTGGATGTGGCGATGTTTTTACAAGGAATACACTGTGTGTACAAATATATACATACATTTATACATATATATATAACACTTCAGTTCAATGAGATCCCCTTCGCCAATCCCCACTCAAGCACCTCAGATTTCAGCCTTTTTCAGGGCATGCAATCAGGGCTTCAAGAGGTTGGTGAGTGCAAACGGACGCGTGCAATAGCAAATGGTAAACTTCAATCTGCAATCAAAGCCAGCTTGCATGCGCAAATAGAAGGATACACAAGGCCAAACGCCCAAATGCGAAGCAAGAAAATCAAAGGTGGTGGTGGGGGCGGAGGAGGCCCCAATTGAATTTCAATCTGCAATCAAAGCCGGCTTGCATGCGCAAATAGAAGGATACACAAGGGCAAAGGCCCAAATGCCAAACCCACCAATGGGGTGCGGAGGGGCGGCGGCGGCAAGAATCAAGCACCATGGAAAGGCGGGCTACAGCTGCCCTGTATTTGTCTACGCGCTTGCAGAGCCGAAGTGAGCAAGGCAACGGCGGCTCCAGTGGAGGCGGACAAGATATGTGAGATCACAGTACTTGGTGATTTCGCAAGGTCACCCCATGCCAACTCCTCTGGCAAAGCTTGGCGGACGGCAAACTCAAGCTGATAAACTATTTCATCTGTGATGCCTTCAAGTATCAAGGCCTTAAATCACCTTAAAGGAAACTGCCATGAGAAGTCCTAACTTCCTGCCTATTGCTCGGGGATACGCGGAAACTGAACCAACGTAAAAACAGAAAAGAAAACTCAAACTGACGGCTGAAGCTGACGATGCTCTGGAACACTTTTCTGCGACTGGGGAATGCAAAAGTCCAATCCGATTTCCATGGAGGCCAGTTGGCCAAACCTTCGCCCATCAAAAAGAAATACATCCCACATTGACTCTGCGTAAGTCAAAGCATCATTTCCAAAGTCGATCCTTCATTTCCCCATCGGCAAGATGGAGTGGTTCCATGTCAGTACTGTATTCCTCAAGTCGCTGAGGGGGACCAGGGGGTTGAGCCGCAGCATGAAGATCCAAACCGCCGTGTCATGGTGCAGGGTATCAGAGTAATGCAGGCGGAACCGGGAGTCAAAGGATTTGACTGCTTCCAAAGCTCATTGCACTTTGTGCAGATGTTGCACAAATTCTGGCTCCAACAAACCAACAAGGCTTCGAGGCTGCGGTATAAAATGTACCCTGGTTTCTTGAGAAAGTGTCGGAAAATGCATATGTTCGAGCAGAGCAAGGCTGTGGGCCATAGCCGTCCAAAGCTTGTAGAACCTTTGGAGGTACGTTACAAAGGGGTACCAACTTGTTCGAGAATAGCTCGGAGACCAGTGATGGTCTCAAAGACTAGGACCCTGCCCGCGGTCTCCACCGTATTCATAAAGGCGATGGAGATGGATATGAAAGCTGTCAAATCGGCCAAGGCACCAGCCAGCATGAGGAAAACTGAAGAAAATGCGAAGTGAGCTTGAATCAAAAGCTGCTGTTATTTCAAGGCACAAACGGTGGGAAGGTGACCACCTGGGTGGGAATGCTATGCTGCACAAATCGCCTCACATGTTTTCGCAGATTGCGGCGCATCTCGCGGTGCCCCTCCCTGTATGCCCGAAGCGCCCGGCGGGCACCCTCCTTTTTCCCATGGCTGGTCGAAGATTCCAGTGAAATTTCTTCGCTGCAGTTGCTTCCAGCCACACTGCTGGCCCGACTGCGTTTCCGATCATTGCTTTGTAAAGTCTTCAGCAGTTCCATTCAGATGAGGGCATTGATGTTGGCAGCAGAAACCTCGGTCTGCTCTCCGGCCAGCGCATGCTTCAACAAAATCTCGACGCCACTTGAAGAACTTGATTTTCTGTTCTTTTCCCGGGCCGCTAGGAAAGCACTTTTCTTTCTTCCCAGTATTTGGCACTTTTTCAGAAAAGGAAGCCCTCCCTAGCTCCGATTGCTGCTGGACTCGTTGTCCAAAGGCGCTTCGGGGGACGGCTTCTGTTTTTTGGATACAGATGGCACTTCCGGCAGCTCCTCGGATGCTGTGGCATACATGAGGTTTTCCGCCGACATCGCTTCCAGAGCTTTCTCCAGGAAAGGGCCCGATTCCACCTCCAATCCTCGAACGGGCTGAATGCATGCTGTGCGAACTTGACTTGCCTTCCCTTCCGCCAAAATGAATCAGCAGCCGCGACAATCAAAATAAGACAAAGTGTTTTTACTATGGTTGAGCTCGCTGGTCGTGCAGCGGACGGCAAAACTAGCTTTCTATACTACTGGGACTATTTGCGACAAAAAGGGATTGTCTCCAGGTAGGGTTTTAAGAGTCCAGCTTCAAGAAGGCAATCTCTGCTACTTTCATCAGCAAAGTGCGGCACAAACCAATTTTCTGGATCAGACTTTAGCGTCTTCAAGGCCGCCACGTTGCACACTTTAATTCTGCCTTGAAAATCTCTTCTGGTTTCACAATGTTTTTGCCCCTTGCCAACAGGTTCCTGGAAACACTGTGTCCGGTAAGGATGACTGCTCCAAAAAGTGCTTCACTTCAGGACTCGCAAGAAATCAAAGGTAAGGGATCTTCCAAAACAGCGTTGAAACAATTTGGATATCTATCTATCACTTCGCGAAGATTTTCCAGGCCGAATTGTCGATGGGATTCGGGATGAAGAACACGATCTAGGATCACGAGAGGCAATTCAGCCACGCGACCACTATGGCTCTTCCAAATCAGGGCGGTTGCACCTACGCTAACCCCCAATTGATCCTCATGGCCACATCAGTGACATTCAAAACATATGTATATATATATATATATGTATATATATATATATGTATGTATATATATATGTATATATACATGTATATATACATATATATATATAAATATATGTAAATATATATATATATACATATGTATGTATGTAAATAAATAAATGTATATATGTATGTATATGTGTATGTATTTTTATATATATGTATGTATATATATATATGTATATATATATATATGTATATATATATATGTATATATATATAAATGTATGTATATATATATACGTATATAGTAGATAAATCTATATGTGTGTGTATATGTAAATATATGTGTATATAATAGATAAGTATATATATGTATATGTATGTATATATATATATATATATGTATGTATATATGTGTATGTATACATTTGTATATGTATATGTATATGTATATGTGTATATATATATTTGTATATGTACATGCATATATATATATATTTGTATATGAAACATTATGTGGTTTCACTTTCAGCTTCCAAGCCAAGATGAAACATCAGCATTCACTGTCACCACGCCGACAGCACAGGCCCTGGCTTTAGTCAAGGTGCTGGAACTAAAGACTTTCGTGGAAATTGGTCGAAAAGGAGCTCTGCAATGCGCCATCCAGACCCTCGACGTGCAACATTGATGCAGGCATTGACACCTCAGAATCGTAAATAATATGGTGACACCTCACCGTCATTTCGAGTTTACAGAGCCTCAGCTGAAAAAGGGAAAAGGAACAAAAGCATCCAGTGATATGTTGGTAGCACAAAAAACATCTGTCTGTGTCTATATATTTAAATAACTAACTATAGTTGATCAATAGTTAATATGTGTATATACATATATATGTATGCATTGGCTCTCAAGTCCACAGATTCAGAACGAGATTGGTTTTCCCACTCAGACCCAGCAATATTGTTTGGTGGTTTCAACTCCCAAGTCATTGGGGATAATCATCCTTTTCCGGGGACAGAACATTGGTGGTTTTTATATGATAACATAATTACACGGGCAAAACGACCAACCAATCATGTTTATATGAGTGGCGGACAGAACTACTTACTAGACTCGCAATGAACATGGCCAAAGTGGGTGGTCCCCTATCGGTTGTGAAGGTTTGTGCTTCCAAGCTATGTGTAAAAATAGTGTATCGGTACGTGGGTGGTCCCCTATCGGTTGTGAAGGGTTTCACAAAAATCTGAACATCCCAAGTCCACTCCCTACCAATTCAGTCTTAGGCTAATTTTGTCGGTTACTCATATGTTTTTCCAACCGTGTTCTTCATCTCATTCTTTTCATTGCTGGAAAACACCCTTCCAGATTTTCTTGCTCCAATCCCTTTTTTTCCCAGCAAAACTGTTGATTCCCCAACAAACCCACATGGTCAACCCATGTTTTTCCCTACCGAGCAGCTCACATGGTTCAAGCGTAGCCGCCATGCTACAAAAGCCTCCAGCAACCCCAGGGCTCGGCCCCAGTCGCCGCAGCAGGAGATACTTTTCGTCGCCTCCCAAACGTTGGCCCAACGGCCACCTGAGAGCCCACCATGGGACGGGGTTGAAAGGCTAGAAAACCAGGGGAAATCCGGTCTGAAATTGAAAATTTTGAGCTGATCTTCTTAAAGATTGGGATTCACAGGTTGGCGTATCAGAGATTACCAACAAGAATTGGTGGATGAAGCAGAAGGCAGGTGCTATAAAGATGTGCGAAGTGCGAACCATCAATGATGGAGTTTTGCTTGGGACAGGCCTAGGGGCATGTTGAGAGGCCTACCTAAAGAATCATCCCACGGATCGTAACTGGTTAAAATCCTAAAAAATCTGGTTACTAAAGTAAGTCCCCGAAGTTGATTATCTCAATATATTAATAAGACATAATTGTGGCTACTAACCAGTCACTTTCTCCGTTGTTTCACGCATCTGTTCTCAGGTCCAAGAAAAGAAACGACAACGCTCCCAACATATGTCCTCTTAAAACACTGTAAACATCACCTGAATTGGTGAGAAAGACTAAGCATAATTATGTTGAAGACCATTGTCTGAAAATAGGGCCCCAAGATGCCCCAAGACCAATCCCATGGAATTATGGAAAGCATGAATATTTCCTGTATGTGTAGATGGCATTAGATGGCCATAAATTCTTGGACCATCCCGCTTTGTCGAGCTTCTGGAATTTTCAGCAAGTTCCATATCTTGCATCCGTTGCTAAGTCGACCACCATGGCTGTGGACAGAGATCAAGTGTCAAGCCAAGACATAAACATTACAGTCTTACAGATATAACGGGCATTAGTTTCATCTAAATTTCCATGGAAATTGGTTTCATATATGCACGCGCCCAAATCGCATAATTTCACCACTAGCGATTTTCCAAAGAAACGCCGTTAATATATCAGATTCATCATCAAACGTTGGGGAGTTGGAGCGGGAATGTGCAATCGTAACTCAGGGAAGAATCCAGCATGCATGGCTGGAAGAAGGCTCAATTCACTCAGAGCCAAAGTGCTGTGCTTGCCGAGAGAAGTGACATCCCACGCGCCAAGGAACTTCACCAAGCCCTGCACTTCCCACAAAAAAATGACATTCTCATTCTCACGGTGTGCTGCGCCTAACATTTGGATTTTGTCACGACTTGACACAACACTTCCAACGATTTGCAAAAAAACACGCAACACCAAAGTGCTGGAAAATTGAAAGTCATGTTATGAAAACCGTTCATAAGTATCGCACCTGTCGCACAAAATGACTTTCGACATTTTATCCAGCACGTCGGAATGTCACCACGCCTTCTGCACAAAACAATATGCCGCGTCTTTCAAAGCATGCAAGAAGGACAGGTTTTGAAGCAATCACCAATGGTACGGCCATCTGTTGTTCATTCATTGCATTGCGGACGGTTGCGGACGGTTGCGAACGATTTCGAACGGTTGAGAACGGTTGCGAACGGTTGCGGTCGGCAAAGCAACCTCAAGCGAACACACCTCCACCCCCAGACCCCCAAAGATAAACGAGAACCCTACCCCCCAAGTCGCCATTTTAAAGGGAAGATGATCATGGAATGCAGGATCCCGCAGGGTACCACATGTCCAGAGAAACCCAAGTACGAAGAGAAGCTTTTTGCGTTCCGCTGGTCCAAACGCTCTCTTTTGCTCCAAGAATCCTGGCTCTTGGCGGGAGGCGCACTGCCGCAGATCTTAAACTTGGAGGCCAAAGCAGAAACAAAAATTCTGGTAATCAAACAGTCCCAACACCCCAGATGAATGGGGGGCACCCCCCTTGTGGCTCTCATTTACCTTAGTAGGTTGGAGCAACCCTTGTGAATGGGCATTCAAATTGTAAAACTACAGTATGGATGTGTCATTTTCCGTTGTCATCTTGATTGGCAGAGGGTACAACCATTTGGGCGCTGAATAGCCCCAGCTGCCACAGGCACTTTGTGCTGGCAGCTCGATGTCTTGAGCCCCTTGAGGGCCGAAAATCGTCCGGGGATTCAATCTCCATTGGGATCCGATTTCTGCACATTGCTGCTGGATCTCCCCTATTCCTGTTTAGTTCTTCAGCACGCGGCCAGTCAATCCGGATCATCATTCCAGTCAACTATGGTTGAAGAAATCAAGTTGTATTTGAAATAAAAATGAAAACATTTAAAATTTGATGGATGATTCTTTTCAGGTGTAAGGGAAAATCTGCACAAAACTCTGGTTTTTGTTCTTTTCCACCGCACAAAACCGGGGGGTTCCGGCAATTTTTCCCCTAGCATTACTGGGAAAAAACCAGTGTTTCACTCGCCCTTGTCGCCCTCGGCCATGCTCTTCCGCGCGGCAGCTGCCCAACTGCTCACCTGGAACTGGGGATCAATGAAGAATGAATAATGAGATCTTCTGGGTTTCTTTCTTACCAACCATTGATGTTCTTCAAACTGGTCATTCAAGCGGATTCAAACAATATTGGAAAAGGGTCCCAAAAAACGTTGATCCAACAAACCAATTTAATGATGTTCTATGATGATATCGCGGGATGACTATGGATGAATGTCAAAGCCGGCTTTTGTTCAACCCTTGGGCCATTGAATTGGGGAGCAGCATGGTAGCACATGATCACTTTTTCCGGGCTAACCCCGAGTCAATCTACCAGGGCTGATTAATCTGGAGTTGACATATTGTGTATGTATATATATATACATAATTATGCATACATGCATGACGTTACATTACATGAATTACATTACATTATATTGCATTGCATTACACTACATTACTGTACATGACCCCAAATCCAGTGGTGAATCACCCAATAAGAAAAAACGTATACTGAGGATATGTAATGACCACTATATCCCCATATGCCCGGAGTGGTCGGCTTAGTACCCTATGTTCAGAAATGCCCACATGCAATTATACTGCCCATAAGGGTTATGTATCCCATGTATATCCAATGATTGTATCCCATCATATCCGCTTGTATCTCCCCATACAAATGGCGGGGTTTTTCTATTAAATGTTTTCCATAAGCTTTACATCCTACATATCACGATATGATTTCTAATAATTCGCCAACCGGTGAGGTCATTTTGGATCATTGTTGCAAAATAAGCCCCTACTAACAATTACTATTCACTTCTTGACGTCGCGACGCGAGGTCGCAGTATTGCAGTATCTCTCCTTTATTATATCCGCATAAATCATCATAAATCCCCATCATGTCCCCACCAATCTATGCTGGGTTTTTATATGTTGAAACCCTGACGCCCTGAAGATCAGTCACTCGCCGTTTTCCCAAACGACGACTACGCTTCTCCTCCGCGGTGTCGATGTCATCTCCAAAGCCCAGGCGAGCACAGAACCTCAGTGGTTTGGATAACCATACAATGGTCATGGAACACTTATGGAGTAAGATCATTGCATGTTTATTTTGGTAGCAAGATGTAGCAGGTCATCTGTAGAAAGCTGGGATCAAACCAAGCAGTTCCATCTCTTTACTTGGAGATGATTCATTCCTCCATAGATATTTGCCAAACCTTGAGCCCAAAGAATGTCCGCAACAGGAGAGCAACATTTGGGAACGACTTGACTTTTCTTTTTGGAACACTGCAGTCTGCAACCTCAATCATCCTCACCTACAACTCAGAAACTGAATTGAAATCAGGAATCTGGGGAACCCATCACATCGGGAAACCCTGATTTGGGAAGCCTGGGAACTTGAACTACAGTTTAGGAATCTGGAGCGCCTGCAGATTTGCAAACTTTGGAAGTTCTGATCCAGAAAGTGCGGCCATGGAAAGAAGATCAGTTAGGAACCTAAAGTATTCGAAAGTGTCATTCAAATCATTCAAGATCTGTGATAATCAGTGATCACATTACAAGCTTGCAGATCTTCAGTCCAGAACCGGATCTAAGCGGACCTTGGGATTTTCAAAGTCATTCTGCTAAAACAGTATTTCTGGACCCCACGGTTCACGACCTTGAGCTAGGGAAACATCATACTTAACTGGCTGAATTGTTAGCGAGTTCCCTAACCTGAACATGTTCTGACAGTATGACAACGACCAACAAAAAGTGGGATGATTCCCCGGATCCCATTCTCATCATTCCAGTGACAGAAAACAACATGTCATGATCAAATTCATCCACAGAACTTTGCGTCCTTTGCGAAAAACTTTCAGAAGCTCTCAGCAAAAGCTTCTGGGCAGACCCTTGTCGACGCATGTCTTGTTCAGACTGCGAGACTCTGGCGCTACTCTTCTCTGTAGGAACCTTGTATTGTCTTAGTAACTTCTTTTGAAAGCTCAGGATCCAATCTTGTCTTGGGAGCTTTTGGTACCTCGCCTGCTGGTGGGTCCTACATCTCTTCACAATTATATAAAAATCCTGTCTTGGACACGCACCCTTCAGAAATCTTGACATGCTCATAGAACGGAAACGTAATGATACAAAACCTATTTCCTGCCAGCCTGGGTCATCCGTAGTAAGGCCCTTCTTTTGTAATCCGTTGGCAACACCCTCAGGCAACCTTGAGACCTTGTCTGTGGCCCTACCATCTTTCAAGTTCTTGGGTCGTCCTTTGTGAAACCCGTACCTTTCAGAACCCTTTGCCACGTGGCACCTGCAAACCTTAGGGAACAGTGCTGGAAGCCCTACTGCTTGAAAACCTACTGAAAACCTTGTCGAAGCTTGAAACCTGGCCTGGCAAAACCTGTCCTCAAGGCCTGGGGAAAAGGGCGTGAAGCAGGGAATACAAACATGTGAAACCACCATCACCGGACATGTTCTCAGCCTGTTTGATGCCAAGAGACCCGACAGTGTATATCAGGAAAGTCACACCTGAGTTGCCAAACATTGAACAGAATAAAACATCACAAGCTGTGAAATTCACAGGAAATGTGAAGCTACAGAAGACGATGGAGTAGCATGCATCAACAGTAACCTTTGGGGCGGAAATATGTAAACACATGTCACATATCTGGCATGATACGAGAAACACTCAAACTGATGGGTTTGAGAGAATCCCCAAATATCCGCAATATATTGGATAGTATAACCACATATAATGATCAAAAGGGCATCGCGATCGCAACCAAGCTGCAAGCCAGCACGGAACTGAAGATGAAAGGGGCCACCGGGTTCAAGGTGTATAGAAAGATTCCGAAGAGGCCTCCTATGCCTTGGATTTTCTTAAGATGACCCAATTGCTTATTGGAGTCCCCCTATACAAAATAAAGACAAATAGAGACTAGTGAGGGAAAATCAAGCATATTCAGGGCCTCGGTAGGAAAAAAATCATATGCCTAAAATAATCATAGATTCTCCAACCATTGGTGGACGTCCCAGTAAGAAACAAAAACAGCGAATCAGCAAACCCAGGATGCTACCACCCAGCGAGTGAGCGTTTTGGCACAAGACTTGGAGATTCATGAACAACTTGGAATCTCCCAAGGAGTAGAACCTCAGCTTTGAACGTGAACATTGCAAAGGCCATGGCAAAGATTCACCAGAAATTGATCCCCAAATTCTAAAGTTTAAGTAGAGGTCTAAGGTCTTTGATAAACTGCACAATAAAATGTATGCAATAAAGAAAAACAAAATATGATTTAATAGAAGTTAATTAAAAAAACACAAAATTACTTTACTTCGTGTGATCCCCACCATGACATGTATACATGTTCTTACTGGCAGATCTTCTGGCATTCTATCTGACATATCTTCTGGCATTCTATCTGGCATTCTATCTGGCATATCTTCTGGCATATGTTCTGGCGTATCTTCTAGCATATCTTCTGGCATTCTATCTGGCAAATATTCTGGCATTCTATCTGGCATATCTTCTGGCATATTATCTGACATATCTTCTGGCATTCTATCTGGCATTCTATCTGGCATATCTTCTGACATATCTTCTGGCATTCTATCTGGCATTCTATCTGGCATATCTTCTGGCATATCTTCTGGCATTCTATCTGACATTTTATCTGGCATTCTACCTGGCATACCTTCTGACATTCTATCTGGCATATCTTCTGGCATTCTATCTGGTATATCTTCTGGCATTCTATCTGGCATATCTTATGGCATTTTATTTGGCATATCTTCTGGCATTCTATCTGACATTCTATCTGGCATATCTTCTGGCATTCTATCTGGCCGTTGAGGTCCAGCGGTGCACACTGAGCTGGGAAGGTCCCAGGTTGAGGTCCAGCAGTGCACACTGAGCTGGGAAGGTCCCAGGTTGAGGTCCAGCGGTGCACACTGAGCTGGGAAGGTCCCAGGTTGAGGTCCAGCGGTGCACACTGAGCTGGGAAGTTGGCAAAGAGCTTGGCGAAGAGTTGGAAGTGCAGGTGGAAGTTGATGCAGACATGGTCGAGGAGAAACTGGAGGAGGAGGAGGACGAGGAGGACGAGGAGGAGGACAGCTAGCCGAGGAGGAGGAGAACAACTGTGATAAAATCTAACAACCCTCACCTGGCAGGTGGGGAATAATGTAGTTTATTTCAAAATGACGTAAAACAATTAGTATAATAAAACATAATACAATAGAATACCCACTGCAATAAACTATAATATGATTTTGTTTCATATAATATGACAAATATGAGATAACCTAGCAAAATATAATATATTGCACCGTAACAGAATTTAATGTAACACACTACAATTCAATAAAATATGATTTACAGCAATATAATATAACTAAAAAACATACAATAAAATAAACGATAAGATAACACAATACAACGAAACTAAATATAATAAAGGATAATACAATACAATACGAGGCAATATAGTAGAATATAATAGAATATAAACCATTACAATATGATATAATCTAAGATGAAATAATACTGTACAATACAAAATGTACAGTATGTATAGCACAATACAGTTCAAAATAATAAAATACATTGTAAAATATAAAATGAAAAAAACATATCCAAAATTACAAGATAATATATTCAAATACATAAAGTACCATACTATGGTATACTACAAAAAAAGTATTTAATAAACTATACAAAATATATGATATAGGATATTAAAAATACAATGTATTATATTTTATATAATATATAGTATATGATGTTTAATTTATAATATTATATATATAACAATGACACATAATACAACATATTACTATATTGTATAATCAAAGATGATACAATACAATAGAAAAAGGGATAATACAATCCAATTTGCGTTGGTATAAAAAAAAATGCAATTGTCTATACAGTAAATTCTGATATCCGCCGAGCCCAGCGATGAGCAGGGGAGCGCGTCAGAGAAAAAGTGTCGTTCCGGAAAAAGCGCCAGCTCCGTGGCTCCATATATAGCTTCAGAGAGCGACGGGCTGCGAAACACTGACGGTTGGGCTTGGCCGAGCGCGGCCTGCAGGTGGCTGCTGTTTAAGCGTGGTGAGGCCAGGCTTTGGGGGCTGCCTGACAGCTGGGCTTGGCCAGGCTGGTTGGGCCAGCTGTGGCTCCAAATTTTTTTCTACAGCCGCAGGGCTCTCATCAAGCGACAACAGAAGTCAAGTGACTGGATTGCACAGCGTGAGCTTTTTATCCTAGGGATTGCCTGTTTTTTCGTTTTTTTAGATGTTTGATCGGATCTCTTTTTCATCTCACCGGTCTTCCCAGCAACCAGCTAAGATCAGTCAACAGTGACCATGCCAAGATTTTCGTGTGCAAAGAAACCTGTTGTATGATGCTGGCAAACAGCTGCACAAAGAAATGGCAATCCGCTTTGGTTCCAGTAGATTGGTTCCAGTAGATATGGACCCCTGGGTTCGGTGGCAGGCGGCATAGCCCTTTAATCCGGCGATGCCTTGCCGTGTCGTATGTGTAGCTACTCGCTAGCTTTAGCTTTTAGCTACCCGACCCCCAAAAATCCTTCACTCTCGCTACGTTTTCACGTTTTTGAGGCTAAAATTAGAAGATGCTTTTGGAAGTCGATTTTGGACCGTTTTTGAGCAATTGTTTGACGATCTTCTGCTGCGCTCAGGAAGCAAAAACATCGTAAAATACTGTGTTTTTTGTCCTTCTCGGATATAGAAACTACATCTTGCAACATGGTGAAAAACTGCGTAAATACCAGTGTTTTTGTTGGGCACTGGCACAAAAACACTATAAATACCGTGATTTTTGCTACCAGCGTAAATACCGTGGTTTTAGGCTTCTGAGGTGCAAAAAACATCGGTATTTACAGTGTTTTTGGATCCTAGGGTCTCAAAAATATGCGAAGACACCGCCTATTTGACGATTTCTTGGATCCACAAAAATGCGAAAATAAGCTGTGTTGCAGCAACAACAACAACAACAAGAAGAAGAAGAAGAACAAGCACAAAAATGCGACAGAAGTAAGATGGTTACAAGCTGCGGCATGACAAGAACATCACACTGTGGTCTGCACCTGCGCGCACGCGCAGAGCACATGAACAACACCAACGCTCACACTACTATACTAACCCTTATGGCATCGCCGGTGTGCGAATTTCTACAATAATATCAAACAATACAATACAATACCATACGATACAATACAACAGAATATAGTACAACACAATACAATACAAGACAGTACAGTACAACACAATACAAAACAATACAATATAATACAGTACAAGACAATACAATATAAAGTATATGATAAAATCTGATAAAATATATTACAAGAAAAGATAATATAACATAAGATGGGATAGATAGTTTAACACAATAAGATAAGATTGATGAGCTCATACAATAAAAGAAAAGATAAGCGAAGGAAGTTTAGAAGTCAAACTTCCGACAATATGGACAGATGAAAAGCAGATGGGAAGAGTCAGAGAAGAGAAGAGAAGAAGAAAGAAGATCACAAAAGAGAAAGTCTCAGAAGAAAGAAGATCCAGGTGCGCGAAAAGGTAGGGAAAGTCGCGAAACACTGCGTTCTTCCAAGGGTCGAAAAGCAGGCTCGCTAAAGCGGCGGGTGCGAAGCCAGCTGGCCAGATGAGTTGAAAAATTGCACACCGTTGTGGCGCGAAGCACATTTCGAAGTCAAAATGTACAAAAAACACACCATGTTCGGACCAGTTTTGGAAGTTGTGATGTCGAAAAAGTGCACGCCGTTGTGGCGCGAAGCACATTTCGAAGTCAAAATGTACAAAACACACCATGTTTGGAAGTTGCGATGTCGAAAAAGTGCACGCCGTTGTGGCGCGAAGCACATTTCGAAGTCAAAATGTGAGAAACACAACATGCTCGGACCACCGTTGGACGTTCAGATGTGGTTTCGCGTGGCAGGCGCAAGGGATTGTGCACCTTGTGAAAAGTGAGCAAAACGTGAGGGTTTTGTAGCATTTCCAAAAACGATGGCAGGCGTGGGACATTTGAAGAGGATCTGCAATGATGAATTTTCCGTGGCAGGCGCAGTACAAGAGACATGTTCATCAGAGCTGTTAGGAGGTCCGGGCGCTGATTTCCTGAGAAAGGTTGCACTTTGGAGCATCAGATCTTAAGGTTTGCTAAGATGATTTTGCGTGACAGGTGCAGCACTTCGTATGACCTGGCATCACTTCTTCGTGACAGGCGCAGTACTTTAGACAGGTGGAGTGGAAAAATTGCAAAACGCATTGGTACGAGGCCGTAAGCTCTGCACTCAACTTTCCATTGTTGAAGGAAGTCTCGCAGAATTGCTTCGTGTTTGATGTTGTCAACGTCAAAAATTGAGGAAGTCTCGCAGACTTGTTTCGTTTTTCCCGAGAGCGCCTGCGAAGGGTTCTTCGTAAAAAAGCAGCCGTTATACTACATCTTCACACCTTCACATCTGCTGATCTACATCTTCACACCTTCACACCTGCAGATCTAGATCTTCACACCTTCACACCTGCAGATCTAGATCTTCACACCCTCACATCTGGACATCTAGATCTTCATACCTTCACACCTGCCGATCTAGATCTTCACACCTTCACACCTGCAGATCTAGATCTTCACACCCTCACATCTGCAGATCTAGATCTTCACACCTTCACATCTGCAGATCTAGATCTTCACACCCTCACACCTGCAGATCTAGATCTTCACACCCTCACACCTGCAGATCTAGATCTTCACACCCTCACACCTGCAGATCTAGATCTTCACACCCTCACATCTGCAGAGCTCCTCCTCGCTCTTCTTCCGATTCTCTCTTAGGCGGGGCGGTGCCGCCGAGCGCCACGAAACGCAACCCTTTCGCACGAAATGCACGTTGGACGTCCAACCTAAGGTAAATTGCGATTTTGAAGCGTCCCCGCACCTTTTCGCACGAAATGGACGTTGGACGTCAAAAACTGAGGAAAAATTGCGACTTTTATTGGTCGCGCGCAACCCTTTCGCACGAAATGGACGTTGGACGTTAAAAACTGAGGAAAAATTGCGACTTTTATGGGTCGCGCGCAACCCTTTCGCACGAAATGGACGTTGGACGTCAAAAACTGAGGAAAAATTGCGACTTTACTTAGTCAATCGCAACCCTTACACACGAAATGGACGTTGGACGTCAAAAACTGAGGAAAAGTTGCAACTATTATTGGTTGCGCGCAACCCTTTCGCACGAAATGGACGTTGGACGTCAAAAACTGAGGAAAAATTGCGACCTTACTTAGTCAATCGCGACCTTTACACACGAAATGGACGTTGGACGTCAAAAACTGAGGAAAAATTGCGACTTTTATCCGTCGCGCGCAACCCTTTCACACGAAATGGACGTTGGACGTCAAAAACTGAGGAAAAATTGCGACTTTACTTAGTCAATCGCAACCCTGACACACGAAATGGACGTTGGACGTCAAAAACTGAGGAAAAATTACGATTTGACTTCTTCAATCGTAATCCTTACGCACGAAATGGACGTTGGACGTCAAAAACTGAGGGAAAAATGCGATGGACGTTGTGTGTGTAAAAGCGTCTGTGTGTAAAAGCGTTTGTGTGTGACAGCGTGTGTGCGTGTGTAAAAAGCATCTGCGTGTAAAAGCGTCTGTGTGTAAAAGCGTTTGTGTGTCAACGCGTCTGTGTGTAAAAGCGTTTGTGTGTGAAAGCGTGTGTGCGTGTGTAAAACGTATCTGCGTGTAGAAGCGTCTGTGTGTAAAACCGTCTGTGTGTAAAAGCTTTTGTGTGTAAAAACGTCTGTGTGTAAAATCGTCTGTGTGTAAAAGCGTCTGTGTGTAAAAGCGTCTGTGTGTAAAAGCGTTTGTGTGTAAAGGCTTTTGTGTGTCAAAGCGTCTGTGTGTCAAAGTGTGTTTGTGTAAAAGCACCATGTGTAAAAGCGTTTGTGTGTAAAAGATTTTGTGTGTACTTTGACCGCACGACATGGAACTGTTAGAGATTGAGGGTGACAATGCTTGCTAGTGTATCCGTGCTAGGACGTGCGGAGCTTGGTTCGTTTGGTGTGGTAATCTGTGTGGGAATTGATATGTTCATAGTGAGCTTCACTGTTCAGTTTGCATGTCTATGCGACAATGATGTTTGCTTGTCAAACGCAGGAGTCGTGGTCTCAGGGTTCGAAGAACACATTCTTTGCATTGAATTGTGCGAGTGTGTAGCAGGTTAGCGCATGAAGTTGCAGAAGTTACCAAGCTGTTGGGTTCGCTGTACCTTTGTGGATGTTTCCTTCGAGAACGGTGTGATGCATGTAATTTACAGCATCATGGTGTTCGACAATGATGCCCATCCCAAGTGTCAAACTCACGAATTGTGTTCTCAGTTTGGAAGTCCAGGATGATGCAAGATGAAACAAGGCATTGCGAGATGATGCAAGATGGTGTTGCCGAGCTGCTGAGTTTTTTGTTACCGAGCTTTGTTAAACTAGTTTTTTGTTGATGCGTTCAGCCTTCAGAACATGTTTGGAGGACAATGGCAGCCGAGAGATGTTACATCTGCGGGCACTGCAACGACTGCGTTGTGAATCTCGAGTATGAGCATCCTGCTGACTGGCTGGAAGATCTTTCTGCGTTCACAGAGATGCTGGAACTTAGGTCGTGTCCGTGGAGGTGCCCAGATAAAGATCGACCGCAGTAGCCGGATTGCTGCAGTAGTAAAAGCGGCAAACATGCCACATCTGCAGCATCCTGGTACCGACCTTTGCTTGGAAGCAGCTTGTGGGAGCTGGAAGGCTTGCGTCCCGAGTGGCACATGGAACTGAGCGCAACTGGCGCAAATTAATCTGTAGCACTGTTCGTCTGGAGAGACTGTTCGTGACGAACATGCAAAACCAGTAGCCAACTGTTGTTTGTCTTTAAAGATTTTTTTTTCCATCCTGTAGGGACATCGGAGAAATGCAGTGAAACAGGTGTCATCCTTGCCATCATGATATCGAACTTGCTATTGTGGAATCATTCAAAGCATTCTTGCACGGAGTTCTAGATTCTTTTGGATGCCACGGTACGGAGCCTTTGTTTGTGTACTTTTGCATTTTGTAGCATTTCCATTGCGACTATGTTTGCCCACCTGTGTTTGCAACTGAGGTCATCCACGGCATCATGGTGCCGAGCTTATTTTGTATCTCAAAGAGCGGATGCCTTGCATTGGATTGTGCGTTGATCATGGTACTGAGTCTTGTGCACTTTTGCGATTTTTAAGCATTTCCATTGCAACTATGTTTGCGCACCTTTGTTTGCAACTGAGGTCACCCAGTGGTGCCGCGCTTTGTGAGCGTCTGTGTGTAAAAGTCTGTGTGGAAAAGCGTCTGTGTGTAAAAGTGTCTGAGTGTAAAAGCGTCTGTGTGTAAAAGCGCCTGTATGTAAAAGTGTTTGCGTGTAAAAGCGTCCGTGTGTAAAAGCGTCTGTGTGTAAAAGTGTTTGTGTGTAAAAGCGTCTGTGTGTAAAAGTGTCTGAGTGTAAAAGCGTCTGTGTGTAAAAGCGCCTGTATGTAAAAGTGTTTGCGTGTAAAAGCGTCCGTGTGTAAAAGCGTATGTGTGTAAAAGTGTTTGTGTGTAAAAGCGTCTGTGTGTAAAAGGGTCTGTGTGGAAAAGCGTCTGTGTCTGTGTGCAAAAGCGTCTGTGTGTAAAAGCGTTAACTGTGTGTGAAAGTGTGTGTGCGTCTGTAAAAAGGCATCTGCATGTAAAAGCGTATGTGTGTAAAAGTGTTAAAAGCGTCGGTGTGTTAAAGCGTTTTCGTGTAAAAGTCTCTGTGTGGAAATGCGTCTGTGTGTGTGCATGAAAAACGTCTCTGTGTGAAAGCGTCTGTGTGTAAAAGTGTTTATGTGTAAAAGATTCTGTGTGTAAAAGCGTCTCTGTATAAAAGCTTCGCGTTTCTTCGCGTTCACGGAATGATGGTGCCGAGCCTTTTTCCGCAATGTGTGTGGGAATTACCATAATAAAATGAGATAGCACATGTCATTCGCAGACTCATGGTACCGAGCCTCCTGTGCACTTTTGTTGCTCACATTACATTTCTCCATGTTTTCTTTCTACCTCCCCCTTTCATTCTCTCTCTCTCTCTCTCTTGCTTTCTCTTTCTCTCTCTCTCTCTCTTTCTCTCTCTCTCTCTCTTTATCTCCCCCCCCTCTTTCTCTCTGTGGTTGTAAGACACATGTCATCTGATGCCCTTTACGAAATATTCTCTTCTTGATCAATCTTACCTTTTTTCACGCCAAATCCTGCCATAGCTCATATAAACTTCACCAACCATTCACCGACTATTTTTTACGACTACCATACTCAGAGATGCTTGAAAAACGCGTTTTTCGCTCTCGGGCCAACCGTCGTCTAGTTGTTTCTGAGCACTTTTTAGTGTATCGAAGGAAGGTTCAGGTCTTTACTAAGACTTATCATTTTCGAGGTCGTTTGTGGGGTAAATCCTATAGAATCTAGAACCATTGTTGCTGGTACTCAACACATGGATGGAACATGGAAACACTTGAAAAAATTCGACCTCCGTCGATGCCCCACAAAAAAACAAAAGGTGTACAATAAAAGGTACACTTGGGCTACAGCTGGACATGGCGTCACAACGCTGCCTTGTTGCAGACTGTGGCTTCTGCGTTGCCACAAGCGCTCTGGCACCGCTAGCGTCGAGAAGAGGAAAAAACTGGAAGAGTGAACGCCGCCCTGATATGAATCGGATGGTTGAAATCATAGATTTCTAATGTGTTTTTTTTTGACCCTTGAAGAGCAAAATCGAGTCACCGCGCAGGCGAAACGCAAATTTTCACTCTTGAGTCACACGCCTGCCAGTCGAAATGAATGTTCATGTTGCAAACATTTTTTGACGACTCCTCCAAATACCAGCATTTTGTCTCTTACCCTCATAAATCAGAATTTCAAATTCGTCACCCTTACAAGGGCGCCGAGTCAACCGGTTGCCTTGTTTTTGTGTGTGTGTGTTGTGTGAGTGTGTTGTTTGTGTTTTTTTTTGTGTGTTGGTGTTGTTTGTGTGTTGGTGTTGTTTGTGTGTTGGTGTTGTTTGTGTGTTGGTGTTGTTTGTGTGTGTGTTGGTGTTGTTTGTGTGTTGGTGTTGTTTGTGTGTGTGTGTTGTTTGTGTGTGTGTTGTTTCTGTGTGTGTTGTTTGTGTGTGTGTGTCTGTTTGTGCGTGTGTTTGTGTGTGTTGTTTCTGTGTGTTGTTTGTGTGTTGTTTGGTTGTTTGTTTGTTTGTTTGCTTGCTTGCTTGCTTGTTGTGTTGTGTTGTGTTGTGTTGTGTTGTGTTGTGTTGTGCTGTGCTGTGCTGTGCTGTGCTGTGTTGTGTTGTGTTTTGTTGTGTTGTGTTGGTGTTGTTTTGTGTGTGTGTTGTTTGTGTGTGTGTTGTTTTTGTGTGTGTGTTGTTTGTGTGTGTGTGTGTTGTTTTTGCCTCTGTGTGCGTTGTTTGTGTGTTGTTTTTGTGTGTGTGTTGTTTTTGTCTGTGTGTTGTTTGTGTGTGTGTTGTTTTTGTGTGTGTGTGTTGTTTTTGCGTGTGTCTTGTTTTTGTGTGTGTGTGTTGTTTTTGTGTGTGTGTGTTGTTTTTGTGTGTGTGTGTTGTTTGTGTGTGTTGTTTGTGTGTGTGTTGTTTTTGTGTGTGTCTTGTTTGTGTGTGTGTTGTTTTTGTGTGTGTTGTTTGTGTGTGTGTTGTTTGTGTGTGTGTGTTGTTTGTGTGT
>CAMXCT020000876.1:0-108302 GCA_947184155.2 Cladocopium goreaui | reverse complement strand
AAAGCGTCTGTGAAAGTGTTTGTGTGTAAAGGCATCTGCGTGTAAAAGCGCCTGTGTGTAAAAGCGTCTGCGTGTAAAAGTGTCTGTGTGTAAAAGCGTCTGTGTGTAAAAGCCTCTGTGTGTAAAAGCCTCTGTGTATGACACAGGTTATTTCATTGTAGTATGGAAAATCCCGCAGAAATGGCCCAAAAAAGCTCGGTACCATGATGCTGTGTATGACACATGTTATTTCATTTTATTATGGAAAATCCCACATAAATGGCCCAAAAAAGATCGGCACCATGATGCTGTAAATGACACATGTGACAATACTTCGCTAGTGAAATGTCTGCAAACGTTTGCACAAAAAAAGGTCCAATACCATAATGCAGTAAATGACACGCGTGATCTCATTTTATTCCGGGAATATCCCACAGAAACTATCAAAAAAGCTCGGTACCAGGATGCCGTGTATGACACATGTCATTTCATTTTAGTATGGAAAATCCCGCAGAAATGGCCCAAAAAAGCTCGGTACCATGATGCTGTGTATGACACATGTTATTTCATTTTATTATGGAAAATCCCACATAAATGGCCCAAAAAAGATCGGTACCATGATGCTGTAAATGACACATGTGACAATACTTCACTAGTGAAATGTCTGCAAACGTTTGCAACAGAGCTCGATGCCATCATGTGCTTGATGTCAAAAACAGAACAGTTTGAGTTCAGGACCATAAAATGTCATATAGAGACACTCTTCAAAAGCTTCTGTGTGTAAAAGCCTCTGTGTATGAAAGTCTGTGTGCGTGTGTAAAAGCATCTGCGTGTAAAAGCGTCTGTGTGTAAAAGGGTCTGTGTGTAAAAGTCTCTGTGTGTAAAAGTCTCTGTGTGTAAAAGCGTCTGTGAAAGTGTTTGTGTGTAAAGGCATCTGCGTGTAAAAGCGCCTGTGTGTAAAAGCGTCTGCGTGTAAAAGTGTCTGTGTGTAAAAGCGTCTGTGTGTAAAAGCCTCTGTGTGTAAAAGCCTCTGTGTATGACACAGGTTATTTCATTTTATTATGGAAAATCCCGCAGAAATGGCCCAAAAAAGCTCGGTACCATGATGCTGTGTATGACACATGTTATTTCATTTTATTATGGAAAATCCCACATAAATGGCCCAAAAAAGATCGGCACCATGATGCTGTAAATGACACATGTGACAATACTTCACTAGTGAAATGTCTGCAAACGTTTGCACAAAAAAAGGCCCAATACCATAATGCAGTAAATGACACGCGTTATCTCATTTTATTCTGGGAATATCCCACAGAAACTATCAAAAAAACTCGGTACCATGATGCCGTGTATGACACATGTCATTTCATTTTAGTATGGAAAATCCCGCAGAAATGGCCCAAAAAAGCTCGGTACCATGATGCTGTGTATGACACACATTATTTCATTTTATTATGGAAAATCCCACATAAATGGCCCAAAAAAGATCGGTACCATGATGCTGTAAATGACACATGTGACAATACTTCACTAGTGAAATGTCTGCAAACGTTTGCAACAGAGCTCGATGCCATCATGTGCTTGATGCCAAAAACAGAACAGTTTGAGTTCAGGACCTTAAAATGTCATATAGAGACACTCTTCAAAAGCTTCTGTGTGTAAAAGCCTCTGTGTATGAAAGTGTGTGTGTGTGTAAAAGCATCTGCGTGTAAAAGCGTCTGTGTGTAAAAGCGTCTGTGTGTAAAAGGGTCTGTGTGTAAAAGGGTCTGTGTGTAAAAGCGTTTGTGTGTAAAAGTGTCTGTGTGTAAAAGCTTCTGTGTGTAAAAGCATCTGCGTGTAAAAGCTTCTGTGTGTAAAAGCGTCTGCGTGTAAAAGTGTCTGTGTGTAAAAGCGTCTGTGTGTAAAAGTCTCTGTGTGTAAACGCGTCTGTGAAAGTGTTTGTGTGTAAAAGCGTCTGTGTGTAAAGGAGTCTGTGTGTAAAAGCTTCTGTGTGTAAAAGCGTCTGTAGTAAAAGCCTCTGTGTAAAAGCCTCTGTGTGTGAAAGTGTTTGTGTGTAAAAGCTTCTGTGTGTAACAGCTTCTGTGTGTGAAAGTGTGTGTGTGTGTAAAAGAAAAGCGTGTGTGTGCAAAAGCTTCTGTGGGTAGAAGTGTCTGTGTGTAAAAGGGTCTGTGTGTAAAAGCGTCTGTGTGTAAAAACCGTCTGTGTGTAAAAGCTTCTGTGTGTAAAAGCGTCTGTGTGTAAAAGCGTTTGTGTGTGAAAAAGTGTGTGTGTGTCTAAAAACATCTGCGTGTAAAAGCGTCTGTGTGTAAAAGCCTATGTGCGTAAAAGTGTCTAGTGTCTGTGCGTAAAGGCGTCTGTGTGTAAAAGCCTATGTGTGTAAAAGTGTCTAGTGTCTGCGTGTAAAACCTTCTGTGTGTAAAAACTTCTGTGTGTAAAAGCGTCTGTGTGTAAACGCTTCTGTGTGTAAAAGCGTATGTGTGTAAATGCGTCTGTGTGTAACAGCTTCTGTGCAAAAGCGTCTGTGTGTAAGAGGTTCTGTGTGTGAAAAACAATACGAAGGATAGGATGCAAACTAGTGTTTTGTACTTGTAATATATTGTCTTGATACTACTTGTCTCGCCTGCCTAAAATACATCTTTACTATATTGTCTTGCAATATAGTGTCTCAATACTAACAACAGACGCCCCTGCTCTCTCTCTCTCTCCCTCTTTCTCTCTCTCTCTCTCTCCCTCTCTCTCTCTCTCTCTCTCCCACCCTTTCTCTCTATCTATGTCTCTCTGTGGTTGCAAGACACGTGTCATATGATGCCCTTTACCAAGCAGCACAGTGCATATGCATGGGTTGTCACATGTATCCTCTTCTTAATCAATCTTACTTTTCACAACTTACACCTCCATAGCTCATATAAAATTCACCAACCATTCACCGACTATTTTTTACGACTACCATACTCAGAGCTGCTTGAAAAACGTCTTTTTCGCTCTCGGGCCAACCGTCGTCTAGTGTATTGTTAGATTATGTTTTGTTATGTGATCTACCACCCTTCATCATGGTCAATTTCATCGCTTCTTATTCTTTTGTTATGTGTTGTTAGATTATGTTTTGTTATGTGATCTACCACCCTTCATCATAGTCAATTTCATCGCTTCTTATTCTTTTGTTATGTATTGTTAGATTATGTATTGTTAGATCACGTACCACCCTTCATCATAGTCAATTTCATGGTTTCTTATTCTTTTGTTATGTATTGTTAGATTATGTATTGTTAGATCACGTACCACCCTTCATCATAGTCAATTTCATCAAGTAAAAGTCATTCGTAACTCGGAAGTATTGCTTCCCAACTTCCTTTGATAATTATATATATACAGTATATTCTACTTCTGTCAAGTTTGTCAACCGAGAGGTTGCGCTTTCAAGTGCCAAGATTGTCGAAATGGCTTGGTGCTGAACTCATCCGACAGGCGCAGTGCTACCTATGTGCAGCTACCTAAAACTACATGCCCACCACGTCATACCCGAACGCGCAACGTACCACGTTGCACGCGCAAAGGCCTGAACCAAAGTAGGCGACAATGCCAGGCTCGGCTCAACTAACTTCACATTGGCACCACCAGCCGCAAACAGCTGCACTTGCTACTGTATGCCACTGCAGCACCAAAAAAGGGTTGGATTAATTTGGAGGATGTTTATATATTTTATATGGAATTTCAGAAGTAGACGATGGTGAGTGTGTAAATGACACCAGATGTCAAGTCTTTGTGCAGCGATTTGTGGCAGAGTGGGTGAGACGTTTCGGGGTGGACACCGCCCTGGCGACAACTTCGTTCGGAAGCTATGTAGGAGTCGGGAGGTCAAACGCATACAACAAATCAATTGATTCGCTCAGTCGACACTTGTGGCCTGTGGCAGCCAAACACTCAGCCACCGAAACGCACTTCCACCAGAATTTCAAAGCGACAGCCCAGAAACCCAAGGACAGGATCCCGCGAAGCTCCGAACCTCAATCAGAATCCGTCTCTTCCAGCGCCTGGGAACGCTCAAAACCAGAATTTCCAGCCCAAGGCTTTGAGGCCCAGAAACCCATCAAAGGCCCAAGGCCCATCAGATCTTGCCGGCTCTCGTAAATGCCATAATGTCATACAATGTCAATAAATCAAAATTTCAACCATCCTGATCGACAATAATGAAAACTTCGGCAATTTGGGTGCGGCACTGCCAAAATGCTCTGCTTGTCTTTCTCGACTTGTTCCTTGACAATCTGCAGCCTTAGCATGACAAGGGTGATCCTGTCCCAAACCCAAGAAGGACAAGAAAAGCCTCCAGCACAGTTGACTGATGTGACACGGCCCAAATTCTTAGAGCTGTGCAGTTTTTCAAGGGATTCAGCGCGACCCATGGCCTCCTTCTCCTGGTCACCTTTCGGTTTTTTCGGCAAATGTTTCATAATGTTTCATATCTACTATTCACGCTTGATGGACGCGCAAAAATTGTTTTCAAAAACGTGGCTGAAATGTTTTTTGTACACCGATGTTGGCCAAGACTTTAAAATGATGCCTCCATGATCATCTCTTTGCGCGATAAAAGAATGAGTGTTTATTCGTTGAAGGAAAAACTAGGTCACGCTTCACAGTCTGTTACGCTCGTCTGGCGCTCCCGTCGTCTCGATCCCTCCAGCGCAGGTCCCCCCAAGCTATTTCCACGCTTCCGAATCCAGCGCTCCCTCCAGCGGAGCTTCCCCCAAAGCTATTTCATTCCACGCTTCACAGTCCATCACGCTCGTCCGGCGCTCCCGTCTCGCTCCCTCTACCGGAGCTCCCCCCAAGCTATTTCCAAACTATTTCCACGCTTTCCACTCCGTCCGCGCTCGTGCAGTCGTAAATTTTTGTTCACTTTCCATTGGTTCTTTCAATTTTTCTCGTCGAGGCAGCTGAAGAGGTAGGTATTTGAAATTATTGCTGGTTTATTTTTATTTCTCGTTTGCAATTTGGGTCAGCAGCTGTTAAACACGACAGCAGCATTGCTGCTTTTGCAATGGCAGATGGCTTCGATCCAAGTGGCTTGTCTTGGGCTTGAAAGGGGGGCTCACAGTTCCGTATTTCATGTCATCACCCAGAGCTGGGAACTTGGTTGCGCACGCCATGGGGTGTTGACTGCACGGTTCTAGCCAAAGCGGATTGACAAGCGTCTGAGCACTTCCTTCCTTTCTTCCTTCCTTCCTTCCTTGCTTGCTTGCTTGCTTGCTTGCTTCCTTCCTTCCTTCCTTCCTTCCTGCCTGCCTGCCTGCCTGCCTGCCTGCCTGCGTTCCTGCCTGTCTTCCTGCCTTCCTGCCTTCCTGCCTTCCGTTCTTCCTTCCTTCCCTCCTTGTTATTGTATTATCAATAATGCTGTTGTGGAAGCAATTGTGTCGTTGTTGTACTGCATTTGCTTGTCGTGGTTTCACCGTCTGCTTAGAAACCTAGCATCGGAGATGCTTTTGGGAAAAAAATTAATTAGCTAGGGCCCAAAGGCCTCTGTTAGCGAGTACCCTCAAATTGAAGGCAACGAAGCAACCACACCAACGACGACATGGCGACGACATGGCCAGGGCATGGTGACGACATGCCGACGACTTGACAACAACATGGCGACGAAGTGACGACGACATCGCGACGACGCGACGACGACATGATGACGACGTGAAAACGACATGGTGGCGACATGGCAACGATGCCACGTTGCCGCCACATCGCCGGCACATTGCTGCCACATTGCCACCACATCGCCACCACATTGCCGCCACATCGGTTGCCAAGTGACCTTGTTTCTGCCAATAAGGTCTTGTTGGCAGAAATTCCTGTGGCAGTTGTGGCAACCAATGTGGCGGCGATGTGGCGGGCATCGTCGCCATGTCATCGCCATGTTGTTGTCACGTCGTCGCCATGTCGCCGTCGTGTCGTCGCGATGTCGTCGTCATGTTGTCGCCATGTCACCGCAATGTAGTCGCCATGTCGAGGCCACCCCTGCCAATTAGGCCTGCCATGGTCCCTCCTGTACCTACTAGAAACCTATGCCCACATGCTTATAGAATGTACCTAAGCAAAAAGGACAGAAAGCAAGATATTGTCGGGCAGCGAGAAGAAAAAAAAGAAAAATGCCCAACCTCCAGCTTCCTCTCTAAGGTGAAGCAGCTCGCTCTTCAATTGAATCCACACCTCGAGTATGTCACGAGAATGTCAACGGTCCGAGCAAAATCCTGGTGCAAAATTGATGTGTCCCCTTGCAACTAAAAACTCACTGCCAACTCGCCTCTTGGCCCACAATTTCTGTTTCTTGAAGAGACTGTCTTTCTGCTTCTTCTTTCACCTGGAGGAAGGTTTTAGTGATCATCGGCAATGCCTCCCAAGCAATCTAAACTGTGATTTGTCACACACCAACCGTCAACAAATATGATTTTCACCATGTTCGTTCTTGTAATCTCCTCTAATATCTGCCTTCAACTTTATGGGTTTGTCTAAAATGATTTGCCCCTCAATCCAACGGTTTCTCATTGTCATTGTCCCAATTCCAACAACCATTTTGGGGTATATCAAATTTCCACACGTACCCTTGTAGTTGTAGGCTCCACACTAGTTTCTTCAACGTTTCTATGAGCCAATCATGATGTCCAGCTGCTGCTTTGACCTTCTCCTGAAACTTGCATCACGGCCAACTTCATCAAAGAGTGATTTGCAGATATAGAACTGATATCAACTGACCAGATGCCCGCAAATGTGTTCAAGTCCAAGTTGATATACCCTTTTCGGAGTTTTTGCTGGTCAAGAATAACCCAAGACCTTTGGCCGTTGACACATCCATAAGTCCTTTCCTCGAGACGACCAGCTGGACCCAGACGTGCTTCCAGATCTACAATGATTTCCTCTAGCAGCATCACATGAAATGAATTCCAAATGCCAAGGTTGTTTCAGAATTTGGATAGTTATGAAAACCTACAGGAAACATCAGGAAACCATGTTTTTCTTTACCATTCAATATTGCAGTTTCCTGTAAATTGTCCCTTAAACCAAACCTATGAAGTGTGTTTTAAATCGGCACCATACTTGCAATGGCAACGGGCCTTGCAGGTTGCTGCAATATTTGACGCACTTTTTGTCGGGCGTTGTCAATGCTTCAAAGTCGAAACCCCTAGAGATAAATAACAGCTTCAACACAAAATGGAATATTAGTCATACAGATCATATCATATGACTGGAATGTCCTTTTCAAAAAAACAATTCAGTTTCCAAAGCCGGCTTGCAATGCAATTTCCTTGATTCCAATTTATTTCTGACAAGATGCTTTAAAGGCTTCCAGAGATTCGCGCACAGTCGTCGTAATATCCTGTCAGGGGACAACTATCTCTCCCTCCTTTTGGATGCGGCAGGTCGTGGCAGGTCCTTGAGTTTCTCCTCTTCGGGTCTTTGCTCATCCCACATCTTCCTCACCATGAGATGAAGCGTGCCAGTGTACCACTTGCACCTGGCAGTGTGCCCACCCTGGTCTCATGCCGAATGATGCCTCATGGGCCTCATGGATGAGATTCTGACAATCTGTTTCACACAAGTTCGATGGAAAATCATCCTTGCTCTGACTGCAAAAACTACTCGACAAGTCTGCACAGCCTGCTTTCTAAATCCACTTGGGATGATTCAGGAGGTTGTTCTGCCCGGGCTTTCCTTACACGCCTTAGTCTGGAGACTGGGCTGACCAGAAATTTTGGGGCTTCCAACCTGACAGCGGAGACAAAGAATTAGCTAGGATGCAAACACATTGTCTGGGCGACTGTTCTGTGCCGCATCCCCGATTTTGCCAATCTGTTGGACGACAAGGGCGACCTGAAAAATTACCAGCTCTAAGCAACGGTTCAAGGAGCAAACTCTGCACCAAACGCAAAAAACAACTGAAATATACTGAAACCATGATGCTGATTATGCTGCCTCTCTTTCCCAATCCGCAGAGCCAGGGTTGAATTGGTCTCTGAGTTGGCTCTTGATTGCATCCATAGTCTCGTGCGGCTCCTACGGCGATTTCAACAGCAATCTAATGATGTCTGCTGCCTGTGTCGCCTTAGGCAAAGGAAGTTTAGTAGTCTAAACTCCGTGTTACGAAATTTTCAAAATGTGGACCACAATCCATAATCACAACCATAAATAATTGCAACAAGTAGAGATGGAGAGTAGGGATGTGGAGGGATTAGAGATGGAGATAGTAGAGATGTGGAGTGATTGGAGATGGAGAGAGTAGGGATGAGGAAAGATTAGAGATGGAGAGACTAGAGATGTGGAGAGATTCGAGACGGAGGGAATAGAGATGAGGAAAGATTAGAGATGGAGAGGGTAGAGATGTGGAGAGATTAGAGATGGTGAGGGTACGGATGTGGAGAGATTAGAGATGGAGAAAGTAGGGATGAGGAAAGATTAGAAATGGAGGGAATAGGGATGTGCAAAGATTGGAGATGGAGAGCGTAGGGATGTGAGGGGGTAGAGATGTGGGAGAGCCCAGATGTGAAGTTGAAGAGTAGAGAGGTGGTCGACGCGGCTGTAGTGTGATTTGCATGGCGCTGATTGCAGATCGTAGTGGAACAGCTGTCTCCAGGTGATGTTTGGATGTTAGAAATCACACGAAACCCTATGTTTTCTCGCATAAAGTGGCTCCAGCGTCGATGGCGAGAACCTCGTCTGTGTGACTAGTGTCGGTTTGCGCTCATGCTGCGCTTGGGCGGTTCCAATTGTCAGCGCCGCGCAGAGGTGATCTTTGAAAGATTGCGTGCGCTGTGCCATTGTGTTTGGTGATCCAGGCTGGCATTTTGCATTGGAATGGCTGCTTCCAACGCTTTGAGGGGTGATGCTTGGATGTTAGAAACCGCACTTTGCGTTGGAATGGCTGCGTCCAAGGTTTTCTCAGGTGAGGTTTAGATGCTAGAAATCGCACGAAACCCTGAATGTTCTTGCATAAAGTGGCTGCCGGCGTCGATGGGAACCTCGTCTGTGCGACGAGTGCGGTTTGCGCCCGTGCTGGGAGCGAGTGGTCCCCATTGTCAGCGCTGCGCGGAGGTGATCTTTGAAAGATTGCATGCGCTGTGCCATTGTGTTTGGTGATCCAGGCTTGCCTTTTGCATTGGAATGGCTGCTTCCAACGCTTTGAGGGGTGATGCTTGGATGTTAGAAATCGCACGAAAACCCTGCACGTTCTTGCACAAAGTGGCTCCCGGCGTCGATGGGGGGAACCTCGTGTGTGCGACGGGTGCAGTTTGCGCTCGTGCTGCGCTCGAGCGGTTCCCATTGTCAGCGCCGCGCGGAGGTGATCTTTGAAAGATTGCATGCGCTTTTCCATTGTGTTTGGTGATCCAGGCTTGCATTTTGCATTGGGATGGCTGCTTCCAAGGTTTTGTCAGGTGAGGTTTAGATGTTTGAAATCGCATAGTGTGTCTTGGGGAAGTATGAAGAGAGTAGAGATGTGAAGAAAGTAAACATATGAGGAGATTAGAGATGTGAAGTGAGTAGAGATGTGAAGAGAGTAGAAATGTTAAGACAGTAGAGATGTGATGGGGAGTAGATAGTTGAAGAGGGTCGGGAAGTGAAGAGAATAGGGAACTGAAGAGTGTAGGAAGCAGAAGGGAAACAGCAGTGAAGAAAGCAGGGGAGTGAAGAGAGTAGGGAAAGGGATTTGTCAGAAGAGCAGGGTGTGTCAGGTCCCAGGCTCCTGAGCTGTCAACAAGAAAGAGGCTGTCAAGAATCAGAGATGACAAGCGCAGATCAAGAGAAAGTGTCACCATCAAACAGGGATGTCAGGGAGAAAAAGACGTCCAGACATGCAGCAGGCAACAAGAAGATCTGTCAAGATTCAATAATGACAAGCGCAAGCCAGATCAAGAGAAAGTGGCAGCATCAGACAAAGATGTCGAGAATTCAGAAATGTCAAGGACCAAGACTTCCAAGAGATCACGCAGTCGATGGCCGTGCCACCTGGCCCGTTCCCATAGGCTCTCCCTTGTCTTTATAGGTTCTTCCCTCTTTCAAAGCTTCCGTCACCCGGCTTGCCCAGGCTCTACTTGTAACTGGACATTTTTTTTCATTCAGCAGCTGCAAAGGAACTGACATGCAATAGTAACTGGACAAGCAAAAAAAGAAACCTTCACAAATCCGAACAAGTGCCTTGTAGATCGTATCAATGATGTCGCGCAGCCTTGAGAAATCCATTCATCCACACTGACCACACTGACCACACTGACCACTTGGCAGGAGAAATGGCTGGAAATTCATCGCAACTGCGCAACTGCGCAACTGCATCTTCCTAGCATCTGGAGCTGAGAGCAAGACTCCGGTCTCAAGGTTGTTCGGGATTCCAGGAATTGCCTGATGGAAGTGAAGCTAGCATCGCAAAAATCTGTGGGCAAATGTCAGCTTTCTGTGAGAAGGTCAGGTGCAGTGCGTTGCTTTTGTTTTTCGATAACCAGTAAGACTCATTAAGATCTACTTGCTCACGAAGCCCTGCGCTGTACATGGGCCGATCTACAACTGCTTCACGGTGCCTCCAGGACCAACTCCAAAGGCGAGCCCTTCAGACCCAGCAGCTCAATCCGTTTTCGCTTGTCGGAGCTGACTTTTTTTTTCAAGGCACGTAGACATTCTCCTTGAGCTCAGCAGGCTCACGGCACACAGGGCAACGATCCAGGTTTTCTGCACACGCTGAACAGCAGCAAACGTGGCGACACGGGCGGAAGAGGATGCTCCTGGATGCGGCCAGACCTCAGTAGGATGAACTTGTGGGACTGCAGTCCTTGAGTTCAAAAACATTACTATATATAATTAATATTAATTAATATACTACTAGTATAGTGATATTTTATAATGCGCATAGAAAGAGAGAGAGAGAGAGTCCGAGATAGCAATAGAGAGAGATAGATAGACGGCCAGACGGGCGGACGGACGGACGGACAGATAGACGCAGATAGACAGATAGACAGACAGGCATATGCAGATAGCTGGATAGGTGGATAGGTGGAACTGTGGAGGTCAAGAGGTCAAGAGGTGGAGGGGTGGAGACAAATAGATTTGTCTATCTGTGAAACCATTCAAGGTTGTTGCAACAACCAACACCTGCAAAGCAGGGCACAAATGACACAGGACACAGATTCACGAGCTTCGCGTTCCTCCTCAGGGTTGCCAGGAGCTGCCAATCCTCAGATCGTGCGATTCACTGAGAGAATGGTCAACCACTCAATCGTTGAATCGTTCCATGTAACCACATGTGTCGAGCCATTTGTCTGTACCAGCACTGGGAGACTTGGAGTGCACGCGAATACACATGCGTATACACTGCGTATATTCTAATATGTCGCTATGTATAATATAAACATTATGTGCATATTATATACATATATATATATATATACATACTATGTGTAAATTCTGCAATACCTGTTCCTTGATGTGATTCCACTTGATGTTACAGCTTGCAGCCTCCGCTGACATGTCTTCCCAAGACACCATAGCGGTGGGCATAGGGTTGAGGTACATAACCGTTGGACGGTTCATGGTGCTCTGAGCGGTGGTGCAAAAGCTGCGGATTCATTTGGCGTGGGACGCCTTGGTACTTTCCTTTTCATTGACAGGGTCAACATCATTCATTCTGACAGGGTCAGTTCATTTTGCTATCGTGGTTGGATTTCTATCTGCTGCCAGTGTGATTAGTTCACACTGGTAGCGGAGCCTCGTGCTCCGGCTGCCTTGTGTGGTATCCGAAAGAGTGGCCGATCCAGGGAGGTCGACATTGACTTGCAAGTTTTTCTGTAATTTGGCAACATGCCACCTGGTGTTTCAGGAGATGGAGCTTTGCCACCGGTGCCGGATGACGAAACACCGACACCACCGGTAACTCAGCTCCCTTGGAGCCAGATCCCAAAGTTTGTCCCGGGCGTCACCATTGTGCAGGAGTACACTCAGAAGCTGAAGTTTTTGGCTTCACTGTGGCCAGTTGAGTACCTTGATCAGCTGGCGCCCCGGGCAGCTCTTTTGATCGAGGGCAGCCTTTAGAAAGATTGCACGGATTTCACCGGCCAAGCTCAAGGTGAAGTCTACCGATGGCATAGCCACTTTGGTTGAAGCCATCGGAGGGTCTTGGGGGTCGACAGAACTGGAAGAGAAGTATGAATATTTTGAGAAGTCGCTGTACGGGACAGTCCAACGAAGTGACGAATCTCATGATAGCTTTCTCTCCAGGATGGAAGCAAATTTCATGGAGCTGTTGGCTCGAAATACCACGTTAGAGGAGGTCCAGGCCTATGTCCTCCTACGTCAATCCACCTTGAGCGCTGACGACAAAAAGCGCATCTTGCTGGAACATGAGGGCGAGCTCAAATACAAACCTGTGGTCAAATCGTTTCGATTGCTGGGAAGCAAGTTTTTCAGTGAGTTCCAAACGGGACGATCCATACAGAAGACAAAGGTGTATGAGGCCAATGTTTTGGAACAGTCAGAGGATCAAGAAGGTGGTCGAAGTTTTGAATCTGGTCTTTCTGAGCGTGCTTTTCACACTCAGGTCGACGATTTTGACCCCGAGCTGGACCAGGAGTTTTTGGAGACCTTGATTGCCCAAGAGGACGCGGATGCGCTCACTGTGTCTACTTTTGAAGGTGAATTTGAGGAATTTCTTCAAGATACCCCTGAAATGTTTGAAGCCCTCACCAGTTACATAGAAGCCAGATCGAAATTGGTGGAAAAGAAGAAAAGCCGTGGATTTTGGCCCATCAAGGGTAAGAGCAAGAACCACAAGGGTCGTGGAAAGGGTTTTGGCAAAAGATCTCGGGATAAGGATGCTCTTCTCCTTCGTATCTCCAAGAGTCATTGTCGACGATGTGGAGCTTTGGGACACTGGAAAGCAGAGTGTCCTCAAGCTGGTAGCAATGAGAAATCCCAAGGTTCAATGCCTTCCGCCTCAGCCAACGTGGTGTTCGATGAGAGGCCTCAGGAAGTGATCAATTCATGCGCCGAGTTTGATGAAGTTTTTTCTGAGGATGATGAATATGAAATGCCTGCCACAGAAACCAGCCTGCATTCGAGTCATGCCGAAGCCGTGTGTTTCATGCTGTCTCATGAGTGTCGAAGTTCAGGGGTTGTCAATCTCAGTAAAAGGATGTCCAACTTTAATAAGCACAGGAATCAGTTTGGTAAGGGTGTTTTGCAGAAACATGTTCAGGATGATTTGCACAGCTTGCCCAGGAAATTTCGTGACTCAGTGAAGCCCAGCACAGCATGCCGAACGTCCAATGCATCCGATGCCTTTGAGATTTCGACGTCCATGCCAGTGTACAGTAGCCTTGAGTCCTTTTGCACACATGCCATTTTGGATACAGGTGCAAGCCGTTGCATCATCGGTGAAAAAACGCTTGAGAAGCTGAAGCAAGCTTTGCCTGGCAACTTAGCCGAAACCTTCCGAAAGCAGACCAGTCAAGTCAAGTTCCGCTTTGGTAATAACCAGACTTTGACTAGTCAGTATGCAATCCAGATTCCTTTGAAGCATGTTGATAACAAGAAACACTGGTTGTCAGTTGAGGTGGTTCCAGGTGCAACTCCATTTTTGTTTTCCAAGCGTGCGTTCAAGATGTTGCATGGATCTTTGAACTCCAAAACCGATCAGTGCCACATGTCCAAAGTTCAAAAGACACCCAGTGCATTGGCCACCAGCCCAACTGGACTGTACCTGATTAACATGTTGGACATTTGCTATTTCGACGAGATTGCCATGTATCAAGAAACAGTCTCAACCGAGACCTCATGTTCCTTTCAATCCAAGTCAAAATGGGGTAACTTGGGATGTAAAACATCTAACATAGTCAAATCTAAGAAAGTTGATGGGGATAATCACTTTCGCCAAGCCACCGTGACGCACCGACCAAAGTTCCAACGATGTAGAAGCTTTCACTCAAGTGAGCACACCAATTCGTTCCAGAGATCCGCCGTGTCCGCAGATCACGATGCCGCCAATGGTCAGTGCGTTGAAATCAATCGCAGAGGCTCTCATTCATCTGCTCACTTTGCTCCTGCAGATCTTCGTGAACCAGCTGGAAAAACAAGAGGTGATTTCCGAGATGGAGACCGAGAACAGCCCGGAGACGCACATGCAACTCCAGGAGATGATGAAACAGATTCAGCTCCAAAGTGTTTCGCTGGAGTCCCTCAAGGACGAGATCAACAATCAGAAGAAGACTCCCGAACGCAAGACTCGAGTCATCAACTCCAGTGCTGCAGCGTCGGCTCCGTCAGGGGGTTCTATGATGGTCGTGGCCGGACCACCTACTGGAATGACCCAACGAAGGATCAAAACGCCATCTGTGGTGTCACAGGCGGCCAGCTGGGAAGAAATCGAAGAAGTGGAGGAGATTGTGATCCAGCAGAATCTGCAGAGTGTACCATTGACCATGGCATCCAATCGAAGCTCACAGGTGCCGCCAGCACCCACCTTGCCGTTACCGGGACATCTGTCCCTGGAGGAGTGGGGATCCAACACCATCAATTTTGGCCGCAAGCACAAGGGGAAGACCTTTGCCACCGTGATGCAGCAAGATCCAGGATATCTGAGCTGGAGCTTGGCAAGGTATGCCAGCCTGATGCCCGAGCACCAGGACTTCGTGCGCTATGGCCAGTTGTGGATGAAAGAGGTGGGCAACGATCTGTGAGTGAGAGCGATTTTTCTGCTGAAGTGAAGGCCATCCGAGAATCAATTGCCAGATCGGGTCCCAAACCATGTTTGCAAACTCAACATGAAGCTATTTTTCAAACATTTCAAAATTTTGAGGATTCACTTCAAACTGCCACCGTTTTTCCAACATCCAAGTCTCGAGTGTTTTTGTTAGAGATTTATGCCAATCCCAACAGTCCACTCACCGAAGCAGTACAACAGATGGGACATCGTGCATTGAGGTTCACAAAACAGGATGGTGATTTGTCTACGTTTTCAGGACGCCACAAACTTTGGAGCTGGATAGAGATGTATCAACCTGAGCATGTCTGGCTAGCGCCTGAATGTGGTCCCTGGGGAGGATGGAATAGGTTGAACAAAATGAAGACAAAATTCAAGGACAACAAGACGAACAGTTGCCACATGCCAGACTCTGTGAACGCATTTGTAAGTATCAGCTTCGACATGGCCGTCACTTTCATTTTGAGCAGCCTGCGGGATCCAGTCTTTTGCATCTGAAGATTTTTGAAGTCATCCGTCAAAAGACTGCCATTGCCCGATTTGATATGTGTCAGTTCGGCCTGCGTATCCCGAAGACCAATCGTTTCCTGCGTAAACGTAGCCAATTGATGACCTCCTCCAGAGAAATTTTCCATGCCATTCATGGACATCACTGCAAAGACCAACATGAACATCAACGCCTTGAAGGAAACATGGTCATCGATGGCCAACATCAGAGGCTGACCAGCTTCAGTGCGACCTACTGCCGTGGTTTTGCCAAAGTGATGGCCAGTAAGTTGTGCGGCCTATCTCATTCCTATGTAGGCTTTGAAGAGCAAGTTTTAACAGGTGATGATGATTCCTTTTTGGAACGACCACCAAAGAGACTGAAATCCGAAGGTATCAGCATGCGAAAACGCAAAGAACAATCCGAGTCTCTTGGTACGCCCAGTGTTCATGAGGATGCCAACAATGACAAAACTGACCATCACTCTCAGGATCCGAATCCTGATGTCGCAGAACCAAGTTCCGCAGTGCCTGACCTGGCCACAGGGTCCGAACCCTGGCGAGTGGTTATGCAAGAGGCGATCAAGTCAGCCCCAAGAGTGGGCAATGCAAGATGCGCAATGGATTCCCAGGCTTGGCACTTAGCCCAACAGATCCTCCAGAATACTATGGTCATGACTGACATGTTTGTTTGTAGGGGTACTGAGCGGTTTCAGGTTCCACTCCATGCACCGTCCTCACACCATGCTCCTTTAAGATACACTGTCAGCATTCATAGGGTGACTTCTCAAATCCACGATCTTGGAGTTGAAGACTGGCATAAAAGCACTCGTGCTCAACGCATCCGCAAGAGTGTGCCCAGTAAGTTAACTGTCACCTTGTTTGGATATCTGCCGAGTTCAGAATCAGCGGAAGTGCCTTCCAGAGAATCCGAGCCGCCTGATGCACTTGCCAAGAGTCCCGAAGTTCCCGAGGGCAATGTTGAGCCCCCATCGGCTGTTCGTGCAACCGGCAATCAGAACTTGCCCTTTGCTGTGCATGCTAGAACCAGCAATATAGCTTGCGAGGGATGGGCACCTCCACCGGTGCCATTGCATGGTCCCAAGTTTCGCCTGCTGAGCGATCCTGAAAAACAAGATCTGGTCAAGGTTCACAAAAATCTGGGGCATCCAGATCCTAATGTACTAGCTCAGCATTTGAAACTTTCAGGTGCTTCTGAACACGTGGTTGAAGCGGCCAAAGAATATATCTGCGATGCCTGTGTTGAATCATCAAAGTTCCGACATCAGAGACCTGCCAAACTTCATGAGCCCAGAGAGTTTAATGACTTGGTTGGAATCGATGGTTTCTTTTGGACTGGACGTGGAGGATTTCAAGTTTTTATCTTTCACTGCATCGATGAGGCATCCTTATTTCATTTGGGCCGTCGTCTTGACAACAGACACCTGGAACATGCAATTCCGGCTTTCAGCAACATGTGGTTTGCCTGGGCCGGCCATCCATCACGGGTGTACTCCGACCCTGCTGGTGAATTCCGATCCAGCCAATGGCTTGACTTCCTTCAAAGCCACAACGTGGAGCCGAAGTTCTCTACGGAAGCATGGCAGAAAGGTAGGATAGAGCGTCATGGCCAAATTATTAAGAACATGCTCACCAGATATGATCAAGAAAGAACCATAGAGAATCATCAAGAATTTGACGCAGTTCTCCTTTCATGTTTCCAGGCCAAGAATGCACTTTCCCGACATCAAGGTTTTTCTCCAGAACAAGCAGTTCTAGGTAAATCCACGCCACTACCAGCATCCCTGACATCCGATGACTCCACTGCTGCCCATAGCCTTGCCGATGGAAATGATCTTGCCAGTGAACAATTTCGTAAAAGTTTGGAAGTCAGGTCAAGAGCTCGAAAGATGTTTCTTCTTGCGGACAATGATGCAGCCATCCGTAGAGCATTGTTGCGGAAGTCCAATCCACATCCGGGCCATTACACCATAGGACAATCTGTGATGTATTGGAGAAAGAAGAACACCAGTGGTAGAAGAGATGTTGGACGCTGGCATGGGCCTGCTAGGATTGTTTGCACGGAAGGAACCACCACCATTTGGGTAGCCCATGGGGATAGACTTTTGCGATGTGCTCCGGAAAGCATCCGACCGTCTTCCTTGCGTGAATGGCAGAGCGCCTCGGGCTCTCTTGATCAGCAAATTCAAGACCTGCAACGAAGCTCGGAAACTGTGCCTGGTCAAATTTCCTCAGATGGCTTGAGACCTGAACAAGCCCATGCAGATGGAGATGAATATACACCCGGAAGTCCTGCTGAAACCCCACTTGTTCCAGTGAGTAATCAATCCAGTATGCAACCTGAAAGTGAGAATTTTCCTGAACCTTTGGACTCCACATCAAATACTCCACTTCTTGGACCCCAAGATAACCAAGATTCAGTAAACCAATCCCCGAATAATATCCTTCCAAACCTTGACAATGCCAGTAACTTGGATGATCCCGATAACCATGTTCCCGATCTAGAAGTTGAAGATGCACAGGTCTTGACATGTCACGAAGTTGACGGTTTGAATGTTGATCTTGCGCTGCACGAATGGACCGTTTTTCATCATGGCACCGACTCAGGTGAAGTGTGTCTGGCTGAAGATGGAATGCCCTTCATTGAAGAACCACTAGATCCTCATGAGAACCCATGTTTCATGTTGGAAGTTCCACTTTCCAGACAGGATCTCCTGCGATGGTCCCAATCCGACCATCCAGAAGAGTTGGCACAAGTTGCATCAGCAAGCAAAAGAGCAAGAGCCGAGGTCCAATTGAAAGACCTGAACTTTCAAGATCGAAAACTCTTTGCCGCCGCAAAGGATGCTGAGATCTCTTGTTGGCTACAAACCAGCGCCCTGAAGCCAGTCCTGAGAAAACATCTAAACCCAGAGCAGATCTTGAAATCGAGATGGGTCTTAACCTGGAAAAGTGTTTCAGATGATGAAAATTCCTCAGGTGGACGAAAGGCCAAAGCGCGTTTGGTGGTTTTGGGATTCCAGGATCCCCGCATCACCGAAGTCAACCGAGATGCACCAACCTTGACAAAAGAAGGACGTCACACCGTCTTGCAATTGATAGCCTCGAAACAGTGGTTATTAACTTCATTTGATATCAAGACTGCCTTCTTGCGGGGTAAAGCGGATAGCGAAAATCCTCTGGCCATGGAACCTCCCAAAGAGCTGCGAGAAAGGATGCAGCTCTCTGAAGACCAAGTTTGTGCTCTGATTGGCAATGCATATGGAAGGGTTGACGCACCGTTACTCTTTTATAAAGAACTAGCCAAACAGCTTGACACCCTTGGTTTTAAGATGCATCCGCTCGAGCCTTGTGTATACTATCTTGAAACATGGAAGAATGGTCAACGAATTTTACATGGAGTTCTCGGCACACATGTTGATGATGGAATTTGTGGTGGTGATTCATGGTTTCATTCACGACTTGATCTACTCCGTCAACAACTACCATTTGGTTCCTTTAAGCAACGAAAATTTGTCTTCACAGGGATTCATTTGGAACAACTTCCGGACTTCAGTATTCGTGCCAGCCAAAAAGACTATGTGCAAGCCATTCCCCATATCGAGATAGGTAAGCATCGTAGAAGCAATCCACAAGAACCAATCACCGAAAGGGAGTTGTCAAATCTCCGGGGCTTGATAGGAAGTTTGCAGTACGCAACTACTAATACAAGACCAGATATTTCAGCCAAGTTAGGTGAAATTCAGGTGCAAATTTCCAAGCCGACTGTGTCAACACTCCTTGATGCCAACAAGGTTCTTCGTGAAGCTCAGACAATGAGTGATGTGTCCCTTTGCTTCCGAGCCATTGATCCCCAAGAGTTGACTCATGTGGTTTTTGGTGATGCATCCTTTGCAAGCCCTAAGCAATTAGCTTCGTTCCAAGGTACCATGGTATTTGCCACTACCCCCCAACTTCAAAACAATAAGGTTGCTCCACTTAGTCCTCTAACATGGTCTTCCAAAAAGATTTCTCGAGTGGTCAGATCCACCTTATCAGCAGAAGCTTTCTCCATGTCACGCAGTATCGACAAAATGGGATGGTGTCGTCTCCTATGGGGCACTTTGGTGGTACCGGAATTTAATTGGAGATGTCCCCAAGATGCATTCCGACAATTGCCGGCAGCGACTGTAGTTACAGATTGTAAATCCTTGTTCGATCTCGTCAGCCGACGAGCCATGCCCACGTGTGAGGAGTATAGGACTACGCTTGAAGTTTTACTCATCAAAGAAAGGTGTTTAGAACATTGCCTTTTCCGTTGGATCCCAACTGCCTTACAGCTAGCCGACCCCTTGACAAAGAACATGGATTCATCACTTCTCCGTGCGGTGTTAGAACGAGGATCTTTTCAACTGTATGATGAAGCAGCCAGTTTGCAAGCGAATGCCCATCGCAAACAAGCTCTCCAGTGGTTCCGGGAGTCACATCAACACAGAATTTTGGGAGTGTAAATTCTGCAATACCTGTTCCTTGATGTGATTCCACTTGATGTTACAGCTTGCAGCCTCCGCTGACATGTCTTCCCAAGACACCATAGCGGTGGGCATAGGGTTGAGGTACATAACCGTTGGACGGTTCATGGTGCTCTGAGCGGTGGTGCAAAAGCTGCGGATTCATTTGGCGTGGGACGCCTTGGTACTTTCCTTTTCATTGACAGGGTCAACATCATTCATTCTGACAGGGTCAGTTCATTTTGCTATCGTGGTTGGATTTCTATCTGCTGCCAGTGTGATTAGTTCACACTATGCGTATGTGTGTGTGTGTCACATTTTATCTCACATCTATTCAAATGTGTATCTCTGTACATGTGTGCGTACACATGTGGGTGTGCCACGGTGTACGTACATTTGTGTGTCTGTGTCGTGAATACTTGACCACAGCGAATCAATTCCCTGGGCTCAGTAGTTTGAGCCATACCCCCATGGCAAGAGGGAAAAACAAGAGTGGCAAAGCCAATAATGGGTCACGGCAACTTTAACCAACCATAACCAACCATTCAAAAATCATGTTTATCATATTTTATCTTTTATCATGTTTACATCTACCCAAACATAAAACCAAATTGGGGATGCCAGCGGCTCTTCGCTGGTCTTAGCTTAGTATCGGTCAGCAAGTTCGTACCAACGCAGCTGGTCTACTCGGAAGAAGCCCAAGAAACAACCCCAGCGCTGTGCGGAACGGACCATGTTCTCCGTAACACCCTGGCAACGCAGCACATTGGAAACCCACGAAAAAAAAAAAACAGAGGTATATTGATAAGGCACACCAACTTTTATGATAAGTGTAGAACATCGGTTTTCAACGTGGTAGGGCTTGTGCCTTCAACCCAAGCCTAGTGCAATGTCCTATCCACTGTCGCACCAGGGGCCTTTCCCAGTTTGGCTCTTTCATCGTTTGCAATCCGTTGCATCACCGCATTCATTTTCAGCAAACGCTCAAAGACTTGTACATCATTCCTTGCTTTGACTGAGATGACGCACTCAAAAAATGGGTTGCACACACTTTCTTTCTGTAGCTTCTTGATGGACAAGTCCACAGATACATCTGATACATCCCAGAAAATTCCCACAGCCATCCAACACCCCAAAAAATATTAAAAACATGTAAAAACTATTGCAAAATGGCCAGATTCTCACTCGAAGACAGGAGTTGCGAATCTTGAAGAAGCCAAAAGATCAGAAAATCGTTCAACTTTGGCCTGTTGGGATCCCCAGTTCTCTTTCCAGAACGAAATGTAGTCACATCCATCCACAAATCCTGCGCGATTGCCGGTGATTGCCGCAATTGCCGAATCCGGAGCTTGACAGATCTTGACAGAGGTCGTTTCAGGTCGTTTCACATGTTTCACTGAAATTCTTGCTGTGAGCTCTTCAAATTCTTCAATCGGACGTTGAAAGTTCTTGAACCACAGTAACCACATGTCTTCAATTCTGTCCTGGGAAGAAAACTTGGTTCTCAATCGCTGCAGCACAGAGGTTCCCACTTGCCTAGCCCTTTTGTTGGAGAAAAAGGCCCGCGGATCTGAAGGATAGGCATTTTGAAAATGGATCAACTCTCGGTGCGCTTCAGCTTCATCCTCACTGCCAAAAAGATCCAGGGCCAACGACGAAACGAGATGGAACAAGAACTAACCGTAACTAACCCAGCTCAGTCATCAACTCTACAGCCTGAAAGCGGCGTTTCGACCGAGCATCTGAGACTGCCTTTGCTCGAAACTGGAACTTGATATCGCGGTTGGTGTGTCTATGCAATCGTTCCATGACTCTGCACCTCTGAGGGTCAACTCGGTTGAAACTGATAGATCTGGATCTGCTACGACAGCTGGTGACTGTCAAAAGATCATTCAAACCGTGAAGATCTTGCGATGTCTATCATGCTCATCTCACCACTTCACTATCATCACTTTATCAATCCCAAACATTCAAACTCCATCATTAAAATCTGTTTTCTAATTAGTCTCCTTTTTGCCCAGCGAAATTGTAGCAACCTGTGCTGTCCATCCATGACATAGAAGACATGCTGAGGGTCGTTGAGCAAAATCAGCAAATTGATCTGTCCAAAGTCTTTGAAGCGATCGTGGGCTGCCAACTCTTCCAGATTCTCCTTGAATCTGGCCTCCACCACGGAATCGTTGATGGCCCGATTGGAATTCATGGCCTCAAACCTACACATTGCAGTGGTGCTTTTTTCTGGTCCTTCTCATCCCAAAATTCTGTTGAAACATGTTTGAAGCGTTGCTTTGCAAATCCCAAAAAACAACTCTGGCAACGTTGGTCTTATCAAATCCGAGCCACCGACAGTTGGAAGCTTTGACATGTTGCCACTGAAGAAAGCCCGTGTAGATCGATGCCTCCGAATCCTTCACGACCAATCCCGCTTCAACGCCATCCTGCAGGATCCGGACCTCGCAAGTGGGTGGCCTACTTCATCACCAGCATTTCTTCGTCACATGGTCCAGCGAGTAGTGTTAGGATGGGTTAGGTAGTTTGAGTAACAATCACAGGGTAAAAATGATACGAGGTGAAGTGCTACAATGGCAACAACACCAGCAACCACAGCAACCACTGCAACCACCAGCTATCGTCACAGTAGCATCACAGGGATCTTTGATTGATCTGACTAAGGATACTGTATATCTGAGACCTCCTTTGTTTTGCACAGACAGTGTCTTGACACTTGCAGAATCTCAGACTGCCGACCAAAGGAGACACGGGGTTTGCTGGAGCAATGCGAGGACGCACGCGGCGTTCTGCGTTCAATGCTGCCATTCTTCCGCAAAAACGCGGCTTCAAAACTGAGCATCTGCGCTAGGCCGCTAGGCAAAAAGACTCCTTAAAATCTGCCACTTTAAAGTGTTTGAGTCCCCCCATTGGCCCATGCTCGGTGTAATCATTTGCATATGATGCATATGTGGGTATTTCTCTTTTGACAAGTTCTTGTGGAAGGGCTTTGTCAACTGCTCTGCATGTCGTAGTGGTGTTACGTTCTTTCACCCTGAAGAATGACCGGCTGCAGCTGATTCTTTCGCAGAACAAAAAGAGCTGTCGTCTCAAGTGACCACAGTTTTGCTGAACTTTCGCACGCAATGTCACAAGCCTGCCAAGAAATGGAAACGAGTGAATCAACTATTTATGGATAACACCAATTCATGGTTACTTCTGGGGTAAGTCAATCCGTGCAGCGCCGCAGTGCCTGCGTTGCAAGGCATGCCGCCCTCTTTGTCCCCTGTGCTTGGGGCGTTCATGCTCCTGGTAAGGCATTCACTGGCAGTGGTTAAAATACAACAAAACCCACATCGATAAACGGATTGACAGCAAAGAACAAATCGATTTGCCCGTACGCCTACATATACAGATGTATAGATATTACATATATACACAGTATTTACATGTATGTATGTATGTATGTATGTATGTATGTATGTATGTATGTATGTATGTATGTATGTATGTATGTATGTATGTATGTATGTATGTATGTAACTATGTATGTATGTATGTAACTATGTATGTATGTATGTAACTATGTAACTATGTAACTATGTAACTATGTAACTATGTAACTATGTAACTATGTAACTATGTAACTATGTAACTATGTAACTATGTAACTATGTAACTATGTAACTATGTAACTATGCAACTATGCAACTATGTAACTATGTAACTATGTAACTATGTAACTATGTAACTATGTAACTATGTAACTATGTAACTATGTAACTATGTAACTATGTAAGTATGTAAGTATGTAAGTGTGTATGTATGTATGTATGTATGTATGTATGCATGTATGTATGTATGTATGGATGTAATGCATGTAATGTATGCATCTATGCATCTATGCATCTATGCATCTATGCATCTATGCATCTATGCATCTATGCATCTTTGCATCTTTGCATCTTTGCATCCTTGCATCTTTGCACCTATGCACCTTTGCATCTATGCACCTATGCATGGATGCATGGATGCATGTAATGCATGTAATGCATGTAATGCATGTAATGCATGTAATGCATGTAATGCATGTAATGCATGTAATGCATGTAATGCATGTAATGCATGTAATGTATATATATATATGTAATCTATGTACTGTATGTAGTATATGTAATGTATGTAATGTAGGTAATGTATGTAATGTATGTAATGTATGTAATGTATGCAATGTCTGTAATGTATGTAATGTCTGTAGTGTCTGTAATGTCTGCAATGACTGTAATGACTGTAATGTAACAATGTATGTAATGTATGGTATGTATGGTATGTAGGGTATGTATGGTATGTATGGTATGTATGGTGTGTATGGTATGGTATGGTGTGTATGGTATGTATGGTATATATGTATGGAATGGAATGGAATGGAATGGGATGGGATGGAATGGAATGGAATGGAATGGCATGGCATGGCATGGTATGCATGTATGTATGTATATATGAATCTATCTATCTATCTATCTATGTATCTATCTATCTATCTGTCTATCTATCTATGGATCTATATGATCTATGTATGTATGGATCTATGTATCTATGTATCTATGTATCGATGGATGGATCGCAAGATGGATGGATCGCAAGATGGATGGATAAAAGGATGAATGAAAGGATGGATGAAAGGATGGATGGATGGATGGACGGATGGACGGACGGATGGATGGATGGATAGGTGCGTTGGTTGGATGGGTGGATGGATGTGTTGGTTGGATGGGTGGATGTGTTGGTTGGATGGATGGATGTGTTGCTTGGATGGGTTGGTTGGTTGGTTGGTTGGTTGGTTGGTTGGGCGGTTGGTGGATGGGTTGGTTGGTTGGTTGGATGGACGGATCGATGGATGTGTTGGATGGATGTGTTGGATGGATGTGTTGGATGGATGGATGGATGGATGGACGGATGGATGGATGGATGGAATGGATGGAATGTATGGAATGTATGTGTAATGTAATAATGTAATAATGTATGTATAATGTATGTATAATGTATGTATAATGTATGTATAATGTATGTATAATGTATGTATAATGTATGTATAATGTATGTATAATGTATGTATAATGTATGTATAATGTATGTATAATGTATGTATAATGTATGTATGATGTATGTATAATGTATGTATAATGTATGTATAATGTATGTATAATGTATGTATGATGTATGTATAATGTATGTATAATGTATGTAACGTATGTATGTAACGTATGTATGTAACGTATGTATGTAACGTATGTAACGTATGTAACGTATGTAACGTATGTAACGTATGTAACGTATGTAACGTATGTAACGTATGTAACGTATGTAACGTATGTAACGTATATAACGTATGTAACGTATGTAATGTATGTAACGTATGTAACGTATGTAACGTATGTAACATATGTAACGTATGTCACGTATGTCCCGTATGTCGCGTATGTCGCGTATGTCGCGTATGTCGCGTATGTCGCGTATGTCGCGTATGTTACGTATGTCACGTATGTCACGTATGTCACGTATGTCACGTATGTCACGTATGTCACGTATGTCACGTATGTAACGTATGTAACGTATGCAACGTATGTAACGTATGTAACGTATGTAACGTATGTAACGTATGTAACGTATGTAACGTATGTAACGTATGTAATGTATGTAACGTATGTAACGTATGTAACGTATGTAACGTATGTAACGTATGTAACGTATGTAACGTATGTAACGTATGTAACGTATGTAACGTATGTAACGTATGTAACGTAATAACGTATGTATGTATGTATGTATGTATGTACTTTTGTGAGCATGTACTTCCGACTTTCCAAAACAAATACAGTGCAGGGACCGTGTCTGCAACATAACATGGTCATCAAAAAAGGGATCGCCCCCTCTCAGGCATGGCAGGTTTTAAACCCAAAAATATGGCCAAAATACATGTGTCGATTGTTTCTCACTTCGTGTTGTTGTTCCAGAAACCATTTCTGTTCATCACATATTTGTTTGCTCCCTCTTGTCTATGAAAGTTATGATAAATGTTGCAATATATATATACACATATGTGCATGTAGTATATACACAGTATCTATATGTTTATATTTGGAGAAGTTTATGTAAAACATGTGTTTAGATGTATGTACTCTTATGTAACAGTATGTTTCATGTAATGAATACAAATAGCATAAATGGTATCATATAATGTGTATGTGTAATTTTTATATAGGTATATTACATTTCTATACGTACATACATATATATATATACATATACTATATACACAGACTTAGTCATGTATAAATGAATGTCCAAAGACATGTCAATGATGAACAAATCAATTAATCAACCAATTACCTCCGTAAAGCATTACATGACATTAAATCACACTAAATGGCATCAAGTTACATTAACTTTCATAAAACTGCATTAAAATACATTAATTTACATTACATTACATTAAACAACATTAAATGACATTATATAAATTACATTAAACTACATGAAATTACACTAACTATCACTAACTTACGATAAATTGATTAGTCTTACGTTATATTACATTTCATTGCAGTGCCATTACATTGCATTGAATTACATGACATTGAATTATAGCAAGTTACACACAAAATTAATGCTCGGTAAGTCATTACGGAAAAAATAAGCACATAAATAAACCGATGAATCAAAGTAGTAAGCGAGTAAGCGAGTAAGTCAGTGAGTAAGTAAGTAAGTAAGTAAGTACGTATGTACGTACATACGTAAGCAAGTAAGCAAGTAAGCAAGTAAGTAAATGAGAGAGTGAGTGAGCGAGTGAGACAATGAGTGAGACAATGAGTGAGACAATGAGTGAGACAATGAGTGAGACAATGAGTGAGACAATGAGTGAGACAATGAGTGAGTGAGTAAGTCAGTAAGTCAGTAAGTCAGTAAGTAAGTACATCTAATTGCATGGCACAGCATTGCATTGCAGTCATGACACTGCCTTACATATATACAAAAATTGGCAAGTATATAGACCCATCTTCATGTAAAATGTAAAATAATGAACTGATAAATCAAGTAATCAGTTGCAGCACATTGCATTGAAATGCATTAGATACATCAACGAATAAACAAACATGTCTGATACGCCAGCTTGAATGCGGGAAACAATATGAAGCAAGTGCCAGTGCAAACAGAGACCTGGCCCGAAATGCACCTCACCCCCGTCAGCTCAATTCCCTGCCCAAACACAATCCAACCCATCATGAACAGTGCACACAAAAACATAATAGACAATGCGAATCACCAAAAAACACTCCAAAACAAATTTCAAAAAGAAAACCCACTTACATAAACACAGATCAACACCACAATCGGGCCATCAGATACAATCACGGCATCATTGATAGGAAAGTGACTGGGACACGAAAATGGGTAACAAGAGAAGGGCACGACACAATGATTTGAACAAGTGCATAGCATCAACAGGCATGGAACAATTAAAACCTCGACAATAAATAAATGACCCAAGCGCACTTGCGACAGACAACGGCACAATCACTTGCCAGTTTCAAACTCTTCAACCCCACCATCATGTTATCATTGCAAACGGCACACATCTGAACAATGAAACAAATCACTCCGTTGAATTTGTGGCTATTCGATGGGATTCGCAACTGTCTAAACCAATACATTGTACATCCACCACGAAACACATAAATTGCAACATGGATTGTGCTGTGCGGACTGCATAACTCCTTGCCGTGACAAAACGAACAGGTAGCAGCGTGTTTGCAAGAGTCATTTGGCCTGGTGCACGAATGAAAGATTTTGTTCAAATCAAAAGCATTGAAAGACATGACATACCACATGTGATTCAAATGATGCAAAATGATCCAACCATGACATGCATTCGCTGGGGTCCCGACCGCTCAGGTTTGTATTTGTTGCAGGGTTTGCAACCATATGGATGTCCCAAACTACCTGGATTTCCTGAAATGGAAAACACCCAGGAAAACATCCAAGCAATGATGCCATTGATGTCCACAAACTGCCGTCAATTTGTATGCAAAAATGGATCAAAATGTTTCACGCCACAAAATATCCGTCCAAGCTACGAGGATCATCGGGATCGATCTCGATCTTGAAAGACCCTGCTGGTGGGTTGCTTTCCGGGGCAACCAAAGCGCTCATCCACTGTCCTCAGTCGTGTGGAAACATCCACTGATGGATGTTGCATCCAATCCGTAACTGCGGGTTGGTAAATGAAAATGTTTGTGCCCATACAACTATGAAATCATCCATTTACACATGTTTCGTTGTTGAAACTGAATCATGTCAAACAAATTTACACAAAATCAAACGCCCAAAACACCCGAGCCGGAATGAAATTAGCTCAGAATCGAAGTGCTGGAAAGTTGTTTCCCAAAAGTTGGTTTCCCCGTCAAGAAGACGGGGCCCAACTCCACTTTTCATCATGCTGTCAGGGCTTGGCTCAGTGATCCAACACAAAATGCGGCAGAAATGAATCATGAGGCAAAGTCAAAACCCAAGTGACTAGTTGAGGCTGTGAAAATGACCATGTTCCCTCCAAATTGGTTTGTTTTCATTTGCATGCACCGTGAAAAGTGCCCTGTGTTGTGGTTTGGAAGAGTGGTGGTATCGCCTTTTGGCAAAAACTGAATCCCAAAAATGTTTGCAAAATTACGTGAATAATTTTAGGTATCCCTATAGGGGTAACAATTAGTATACAATTGTTATTAAAGAAAATTGCACATTATCAAAATGATGGACATCGTCGCGAAATTAAAATATATCCATTTGTATACCGCAAACCATCTTGACTTGGACAACGTCTTGAAACCGGCGATTTCCTTCAGCCACCCTCGTGGGATTAGAAAACATTTGAAAACGTCCATTAGACATTGCGCGAAAAAAAACAACGCCATCTGGTTTCAAGGAGTTTTGGCGCATCAAAAGCACGAACCATTTGGGTGCGTTGTGGTTCAAATGCCACTGGAATAAATGATGCGTGCTTTGGAGTTGCTGTCTTGGCAGGGAGTTTTTGTTGCAGAAGATTGCGAAGGAAAAAAATGTCGCCAACAACCCCAAACAATGATGACTAAAACATGGTGCCGGGCATCTGAAAGGCTCGCGACTGTAGTCACTTCTCAAACGTTTTATATGGGGGAATTGAAAAGGCTTTAAATTCTGCTGTGACGACCCTCGCTTGCAATGAGACCTTCTTTTTTCCAAAGGGGTGTGCAAGGCTGGTCTGTCGCCAGGCTTTGGGCTTGGCTCACCCCCAACCACCTGACAAGGTATCAGGGAGGCTGAGGGTGGGCGTGAAAAATTTTCACAAAGAAAAGGAACATATGACATGTTGAAGTTACGACCATTGTCATCAACATTGTTTCACATTGAACATGTTTGACATTCAAACCTGTAAGCCAGAGCTCGGTTGACTCACGGAAGTTCATCACCTCACACCAAAATTTAGTTCGCTTGCCGTTGTCTTGCTTCCTTAAATTCTGCTGTGACGACCCTCGCTTGCAATGAGACCTTCTTTTTTTCCAAAGGGGTGTGCAAGGCTGGTCTGTCGCCTCCCCCTTTTTCAACATTGCCAGGCTTGCCTCCAGTGCTCCACCAAATGTCTGCACAAATGACAAAGTTTCGCAAACATCCACATTTTGGTAGATGATCAACTTGAAGACGCGAGGGGTCGTCTGCAATATTGGATTCCGTTGGCACACAACTGATCCAGGAGTTACATTCACCACCATTCCTCGTTTTAAGGATAGCATCAAGCAATGAAGGAGAAATTGTACTGCCAGTTTGGCAAGCGATGAATGCGTCCCTGACAGCGTCATTTTCGGCATAGGTCACCATGTTGCATTGATGAAGAAAAACCTTCCAAGCACTCATTGCACCAGGCACAAAAAGAAATTTGCGCTCGTAGATCATTGTCTTCCATTGAGACCTCGATTCCTACGAAGAGGCCAGGTAACAATCTTTCTGAAAGGAAGCGGCGTCGGTACACGAACCGGTCCGTCAAGGCACCGCGCATGCCAGAGAATGGTTCGGACTCATGTGGCTCATGCGAGGCTTCGGTGAAGATGTACCAAACTGTTGCATCCTTCGATGAAATCATCCACAGCATACCATTGACCAGCATGTCTCTGAGACAGGACAGGGCATGTATTGCGGCCTCAAGTTTTGTAATGGATATCGACGTCACCACCTGATCCGATGAAGATGTGTGGGGAACTCCAACGACCAGGTATGAAAACTGCCTGGTTTCAGGATGTACTGCACACTGCCAACATGCACCCTTCAGGTCAAAGCTCCGTGGTACCCAGGGGCAATTGCCTTCGGTGTGACACAACACTGTGCGGATCGACTCTGTCACTGCACCAAGGGTGTGAGATAGCGCGGACTCCCTCGGCTGTGATGCAGCGCTTCTCCCAGGCCAGAAAGAATCATCCAAACACCTCATCTTTCCTTTCTGCTTACCTCCAAGATGCCTTCTGATTGGAAAGTTCGAAGGCACTTCACTCAGATCGGAGGACCCATCGGCTTCTCCACGAAGAACTTCTGGTAGTGTTTGGCCCCATACTCCATGCACGGCCTCGGAGTCAAAGAAAATCACTAACTCTTCTTTCTGAGCTTCGAATCGGATCGACCTCAGCAGCCTCTGTTTCAGAGCTTGAGCCCTATGAGCCATGCACTGTGAGCATGACTTTATCAGAGGCTTCTCAATAAAATCCCGGAACAACGGTGGCAGAGACGCGTGCTGACATACTGGGTGACTCGCAACAACTGCCTCGTCACCAAAAACATACAATGTCCAAGGAGTCCCGCAAACCCGAGGCTGCCAATCCCCAGTGGCGCCTGAGCCTTCCTCGCTCAAGGCCAGGGTTTGCAAAGTTTCGCCTGTAAAGGCCGTTGCAACCTCGTTGTCAGAATTGTCAAAACCTGCCGAAAAATGATTGCCAGAAACGGAATTATTGAGCCCACATTCTCCTGCATGACGTTTAACATATCCAGCATTATATTCAAATGAAGAACCCTCAGCAATTGTAACCTTGTTTGCCAAAGTTTCACAACTGATTGAAAAATGGCCGTCAGAAGTTTGGCCGTCAGAAATTCCATCATTACGTTCATGAACTCGCCCTGGACCAGTGCTTTCAACATCTCCAGCATCATATTCAAATAAAGAGCCTTCTGCAATCGTAATATTGTTCGTCAACATTTCACAACTGATTGAAGGTTGGCCATCAGAAGTTTGGCCGTCAGAAATTTCGTCATTGCATTCATGAACTCGACCTGGGCCAGTTTCCTCGATGCTCAGTCCCCCTTTGGTGTGAGAGGGAAACGCGTTCAATTTCAAGAAGTCGGGATCCTTGTAACAGCCATTGTTGAGGCTGTTGTATCAACAAAGCATCAAGCAAAACAGAGAAATTCGGTAAAATGGACCTGGGTCCTCGAATTCTGAAACATTGATTGTATGTACGTAGTGGTTGTGGGATCTTGGATGATCTCGCGTGAGATTCAACAGAAGCCCTCATCTGCGGTGACTTCTGCAGAAGGCGCGGCTGCAACTGTTCCAGTGTATCCGGCAATGGATAGATGCCACATCGGAACAGCACATGTGTGAAAACAACTGTGATCAAGCGCGCCAGTCCCATTGGATAGGCTGTTTCATCAGCCGCTAAAAACCCATTGGTTGCATTCGGTCCCCATTGGGCGCGTTTATAGCGGCTATTTGGTTCTGGGCACATTGCCGACACAGCCAAAAATCCACCGGCATTCAAGTCAGCATTGTTTTTCTTTTACACATCCCACACGTTGACATGATGAATGGACTGAATACATGGCAGGTGTGCAAAATAGGTGCAAAAGGTTGTGGTTCTAACATAAGTTGAACTGAAGGTTCAAAACGACAGGAAAAACATGCAAAGAGCACCAGCCCAATTTTCTCACTTCACAGTCAAATGAGATATCTGATCGGCCGGAGATACCCAACTCAGTTTGGGGTCTGGAACTCCGCTTGAAAATTGATCTCCCTTGCCGCTGAACTTCCTTTTTTTTAACAGTAATTGACATGCTCTTGAAGCAGGTCCTTAAGGAGAAGCACAAACCAGTCCTGACCACGTTAGGCAAACTTAGCCAACTCATCAAAAATTTCCTCCCCTTGGGGGCTGTAAAATCAGCGATGACAACCTTGGACATAGCGTTCTGTGAACAAACTTCGTCAATGCCAAAACTACCCCAGAGGCCCAGCTGTTCCAACGAGGCCGCAACATGTGAGAAAAATGCAAAGGTCTCCACTGTGAAGCCATCTTCCAGTTAGCGCCTTTGCTTGTCAAGTCAAAGATGCGTTCTAATCGTCAAGGCTTTCGGTTCTCATCATGGTCAAGGAGGCTATGCGGCGCATGGCAACTCTTTTCATACACAAATGCCATCCACGATTGCATTCTGCTCCATGCGCAGCGCCCTGGCACTTGTTGAAGTCAAAATTGAAACACAGCCTTCGATAATGGTCGTCCATCCCAACACATCCTTTGTTCTGCGATTCGGCTGGCAAGATGTTTGCCACCTTTTTCCCTTTCACCTTTCCTTTTCCTTTTCCTTTTGAACCCTTGTGATAAGGCTGGCCCGCGTGTGACTGCCAGTTCCATGGCTGGCCTGGTTGTCCAGAAGTAGAGGGCTGCTGAGGTTTGGCTTTGGCTCCTTTGGCCTTTGGCAGGGGCATCAAATGAAAACGTACTTCGTAGGACTGCAGTACGTTCATGATCTCTGTATCCATCTCCAGAGTATCATCCGGTCTTCCTCTAACATTCACATCCTTGCGACTCATGGTGAGAAAAACCTGCCGGTCGGCTCGGAGAAGCGGTTGTAATGTTGTCTTCACATATCCATCGGGCGCCTCCGTTTGCAAGTGGTTGAGAAGGGATTGGAGGTAACGCTCATGAACCTCCCAAAACAGTGCATCGATAAATGCAAACGCCACCCCACGTTTCTTCAGAGCTTCAAGTACGTGGAGTTCTGTGCTCGCCGCTTGGTCAGGGACCTTGGCCTCATCCTTAACCAGCAACTTGTCAGCGTCAACAAGCAGCTGCTTCGATGACTTTGAGTAAAACACTTCGTGCTCACTACTGGTAAGTCTCGCAGTCTCTATGTACTGCAATTTCTTGATCTCCGACATCTGAGCTACAAGGTTCAGAAGAGCATGCGACGGCCCCAGCTGATGCTCAAGCAAGATGCCCGGCAACCTGGCTCTCAGTTGTCTCAGTTTTGCTTCCCTCTCGACTGGCGGCAGCTTTCTAATCATCTGCATCTCGGGATTCGAAACCTGCTCGCGTAACTGAGCCATGACCAATTTTTGGGCATCGAAAAGCAAGCGCCTGAGAGAGCTCACGTCTTGCGTTGTGGCCATCGCGCCCAAAACGTTGGTTGCAAACCTTGTGAATTCCAATTCTGGCACCGACATCCCCGGCTGGCCCACACCAAAAGCAAGCCGGCCAAGTGTGGAGTATCCTGCCCCAAAAGTGGCCTGTTTTCCACGACCACTGAGGCCCACTTCATCACACCTTTTCTGAAAATGTTCTTTGCTGTCCAGAATCGAAGTCAGAATCGAAGTCATTGCTGCAAAGGGATGCGAGGTGCCAAAGCTGTGCAGTGTAGGACAGTGATGGAATGAAAGTAAACCTGAAAGATAGTACTCACGAGTTTCCCCACTAAGGACATGAAGAAAATTGAAACCACGTGACCCTGAAAAAGAGTTGGATCCAATGACCCTCTCCGTCTGCCTCAGTGACAGTTACTAGAGCCTGCATGGCTTCTACACAGTGTAGATTTATACCACATTGGTCACCAGTACCACATTGGCAAGGTTCAGATTGGCACATTGCCGTGACGCACATATGGTCACTATGTTACCTCACATTGAGGTCCCAGGAAACTAGATGGCACATTGCCCGGCACATTGCCGCACCCACATTGGGTATGGATGGACCATCACACATTGTGATGAACGAGTTGACTGCAAACATGATATTGCTCATCGCGGTAACAAAGCAGCAACCCTCGCAAAACAAATCACATGAAAAACGATAGCATCCACATTGGACCGTTCAAATGCAGTGTTAAGCAACAGATTCGATGCACACATTGGCGGTCAACACGACATGACGGGCTTTTTCCAGCATGGCTCAACGATGTTTAGGTGGCTCTCGACACCCTTTGAAACAGACCCGACATTTGTCCGCCCAGTCTGGTACGGCCTGCACCACAACGAAACCTGCTGAGGCGATTCGCCCACACTTCGTAGTCTTCTTTTGAAGAAGCTCGCCATTAGCATAGACTGATCCAGATATGTCCGGGCCAATATCGGGGACACTATGGATAATGCCCGTTCTTCCATTTTTCACCATAGCATCCAATGAGAAGCGATCCTCATAAGGCGGACGCTTGTCATCAATGACCTCAGCCGCATTCTCCACTTCAGAAACCACGTCATCACAACCTGATGTAGACAACGATGAATCCGACGAAGACAGGGCCTCAATCTCGAATGCACGGAGTGTGCTGTCAATCTCAATGCACTCGATGTCCTTCTTTGGCCCAATCTGCTCCCACTCATCATCCGGGACCGTAGCAACGCAAGACTCAGCTCTGGTGTATTTCATCAGAGAAGCCGGTGTTCCAGGCTCAAAAACAGGAAAAGGTGTACCCGGCACCAATGGACTGGTCCCTTTGAAGCACTCCGCTCGAGGTTGATCTGGTTCGAATTCACCACCTCTGATAAGGGTGAGGACTCGCTGCAGAGCCTTCACCGGGGCCACAGCGATGTCCCGATCATAGATGGGGTCCCAGTCCTGCAGACTTGATGAGTGCCTGCCGAGTAGTCTGCGTTGGTCTCGGGGTAATCCGGCTTTTGTTACCCAAGACATGCAAGTCGTCTTGAGCGAGCGAGACGTGACATCACGGTCCTTGATTTGCAAAAGACACCTGATCACCAATGTCGTCTCTGAGCATGTAAGAGGCCGACTCAACCAGGCCCCCTCCCGGCTAAGGTCTGGAGCTGGTTGAATCGCACAGTCAAAAACTCCGGCAGCCTTCAACCCAGCCTGCCTGCGAAGTTTCATCCACGTCGATAGCCAATCATCATGGACTACTGCTGTCGACGATGCTAGGATGGGCAAAAGAAGGCTTTGCGTCCCGTCGCCCTTGGCCGCCTTGTGACACTTCGTTGAAATCTGAATCAAGTCGGGGGCACCAGATGAAGATACGTTTGCACTGGCATCATGGGAAACCTCATGAACATGGGCCAGGTCGCTCGTACGACTTCGGGTGTACAGCATCATAAGAAGGTGTGATGCCAACACCCTCTGCTGCAAGCTTGCTGACTGGTCAGTTGTCACGGCGTGCAACCTTCTGACCTCAACGACGGTCAATGGTCGGGTCTGCTTCGCCGCTAGCTTCATCGCCACCTGCAGCCCTGCAGACCCAATAATTTTCCCGCTGTTGATGCATGCCTCTGCTCCATCGATCTGAAGTATGTGATGCCCAAATCGCAGTGACTGGACAAATGATGTCGCCTTCGTGGGGGCTGCATTCGACATCCTCAAGTGCTGGATATATTCCCAAGCTACTTCCTCACCCAATGGCAGGAATTCAAGTTCAGATTGCGTGCAAAACCATCTATAAAAATGAAGCAATGCATTGACCCTTTTAATGACTGTTCCTGGGCTGCATGTTCTCAGGATTGCCAACAGGACGTCCCTTCTGCCTTGCTCAGTTGCCTTGCCCTCCAGTTGTCGTCCAACTCCACTGAACTCCAGTCCAATCTCTAACAAGCATTTCAACTTTGCGATCGCCCTGTCAGTTCGAACTGCCCACTCATCAATGAATGATCTGTCAACCCTGTTTTGTATACAACTCGATACTGCAAAAACCAACGGCTCTGTTGAATGCACCTCGACACCAGGAAGATCATCCACCACGGGGTCCAAGAGCTGTGCACTCCAGTTTGCTGGCATGCCCGATGACTGTGACGCCGGGGACTCACCAAAAATCGGTGCTAACCATGATTGTTCCCAGGGTAAAACAAATGTTGAGGGTTTCATACCAGTAAAACAAGCGTTGGTTCGATGCGTAGCGTAGTCTCTTTCAACATCAGCTGACAGTGGCGGCTCTAAAACCTGTTGCTGATTCCGTACAAGAAAATCTGAGCTGTCCAAACTTGGGGAGGGTACGATTTCATCCTCAACAAGTCTTCTTTTCTTGGACCACCGCAACCTGAATCCTTTTAAAGGATCGGGGTCACCCTCCATCTCACCACCATCAGATGCTCGAAATGGGTCTATGGCCTCATCGACGTCGGCAACTGGGTCAATAGACAAGGATTCATCCATGGCATCAAGGAAGAAACCCCCCGGCGTGAAAAATTTTCACAAAGAAAAGGAACATATGACATGTTGAAGTTACGACCATTGTCATCAACATTGTTTCACATTGAACATGTTTGACATTCAAACCTGTAAGCCAGAGCTCGGTTGATTCACGGAAGTTCATCACCTCACACCAAAATTTAGTTCGCTTGCCGTTGTCTTGCTTCCCAAAAACGAAACTTTAGTTTCATAAGCTATATCAACATCAACATCATCATCAACAACATCAACAACAACAACAACATCATCATCACCATCACCATCATCGTCATCATCACCATCATCATCATCATCATCACCATCACCATCATCATCATCACCACCATCATCATCATCATCATTGGGTAAGCGCCTCACTTGCGCACACAAAATGGACTCAGCTGCGCGCACAGGATTCTGACTCACTTGCGCACACAAAAGTGTCTCAGTTGTACACACAGAGCCTTGGGGGGATGGGGTGGGGTTCGTTAACGTCATTATAGGCACAAAACCGCCACTCCACTTCCTTCAACCATCACACTTCAACCTTGGGGGGTGGGGTGGGGCTAGGGAAGAAAGAGAAGAGCCCTTCTGAACGCCAACGGGCTCCACGGGCTCTACGGGCTCTCCTCTACGGACTCTACGGGCTCTACGGGTAGCACGATCACTTTGGAACACAGTCTGATGCATCACTTTGGAACACAGCCATTTTCGACCCACTTTGGAACACAAAATGATACATATCATCAAAACAATGCCAACCACACAGACATGAGATTTACTGACGGGCGCAATACTTTGGAAGCCTGGCGCGTTCCAAAGCGAGAACAGGACCCAAAAAAAAAACCTCCTATGAGGAATATAGTCGTTAAAACGATGTTACCAAGTGCCACGCCTGCCACGCAACATGAAGGTCGATGTCCAAAAGTGCAACGCCTGCCACGCAACATGAAGGTCGATGTCAAAAAGTGCCACCCCTGCCCTGATCATCTCTCATTCATGTTCCAGTGGGGCGGGGTGGGTGGGGTGGGGTGGGGTTTTAATAACGTTCATGTTCTTGTGCACACACAGGCACAGCAACCTCATCATCTTTCTTGCTGTCCAGCAGACAAAGGCACTGCTCTTTCATGATCAGTTACCGGTGGGTTGGGGTGGGGTGGGGTGGGGTTTTAATAACGTTCATGTTCTTGTGCACACACAGGCACAGCAACCTTATCATCTTTCTTGCTGTCCAGCAGACACAGGCACAGCTCATTCATGATCAGTTACCAGTGGGTTGGGGTGGGGTGGGGTCGAATGGGGCCGGGTAATAACGTTCATGTTCCTGTGCACACACAGGCAGAATCATCATCATCGTCATCAATCGCCATCATCATCATCATCATCATCATCGTCATCATCATCATCATCACCATCATCATCATCATCATCATCTGGCCATCATCGTCATCATCAACATCATCATCATCTGGCCATCACTATCATCATACGGGCTCTACAGGCTCTACGGGCCCTGCGGGCCTTACGGGCTCTGCGGGCTCTACGGGCTCTACGGGCCTTACGGGCCTTAGGGGCCATCACCATCATCATCATCATCTTCATCATCATCATCATCACCGTCATCACCATCAGAAGAGCAACAGCATCCGCGTGCACAACTGAGTTGGTTTCTCGCGTGTACAGCCGAGTCGGGCTTGGCGTGTACAACCGAGGCACTTATTTGATCATTGCCATCATTGTCTAAAGAACCTACAGCAGCGTAGCATGATGTATGTGTGGAAGCGCAAGAAAGGCTACAGCGGCGTCGCATGACGTATGTGTGGAAGTGCAATAAAACCTATACACAGCAGCGCAGCATGACGTACGCGTGGAAATGCAAGAAAATGAAAACCTAAAGCACCGTAGCAGTAGCATGACGTATGTGTGGAAGTGCAAGAGAAACTACAGCAGCGTAGCATGACGTATGTGTGGAAGTGCAAGAGAACCTACAGCAGCGTAGCATGAGGTATGTGTGGAAGCGCAAGAGAGGCTACAGCAGCGCAGCATGACGTACAAGTGGACATGCAAGAAAACCTACAGCACGAAGCATGAGGTATGCGTGGAAGCGCAAGAGAACCTACAGCAGCGTAGCATGATGTATGTGTGGAAGCGCAAGAAAGGCTACAGCGGCGTCGCATGACGTATGTGTGGAAGTGCAATAAAACCTATACACAGCAGCATGACGTACGCGTGGAAATGCAAGAAAATGAAAACCTAAAGCACCGTAGCAGTAGCATGACGTATGTGTGGAAGTGCAAGAGAACCTACAGCAGCGTAGCATGACGTATGTGTGGAAGTGCAAGAGAACCTACAGCAGCGTAGCATGAGGTATGTGTGGAAGCGCAAGAGAGGCTACAGCAGCGCAGCATGACGTACAAGTGGACATGCAAGAGAACCTACAGCAGCGTGGCGTGAGGTTTGCATGGGAGCGCAAGAGAACCTACAGCAGCTTAGCATGACGTATGTGTGGAAGTGCAAGACAACCTACAGCAGCGTAGCATGACGTATGTGTGGAAGCGCAAGAGAACCTACAGCAGCGTAGCATGACGTATGTGTGGAAATGCAAGAGAACCTACAGCAGCGTAGCATGAGGTATGTGTGGAAGCGCAAGAGAGGCTACAGCAGCACAGCATGACGTACAAGTGGAAATGCAAGAAAACCTACAGCACGAAGCATGAGGTATGCGTGGAAGCGCAAGAGAACCTACAGCAGCGTAGCATGACGTATGTGTGGAAGCGCAAGAGAACCTACAGCAGCTTAGCACCACGTAAGTGTGGAACGCAAGAGAGGCTACAGCAGCGTAGCATGACGTATGTGTGGAAGCGCAAGAGAAAACTACAGTATCGTAGCATGACGTATGTGTGGAAGGGCAAGAAAACCTACAGCAGCGTAGCATGACGTATGTCTCGCAGTGCAAGAGAACCTACAGCAGCGTAGCATGACATACAAGTACAGCAGCGTAGCATGACGTATGTATGGATATGAATGAAGCATGACGGATGTTTGGACGTGCCAATAACGTTTTTTTCCACCCCACCCCACCCTCACCACCACCACCCCCACCCAATCTTATGTTGATAGTATGATGCAAGAAATCACAACAGTCGCAAGCCTCTCAGATGCCCGGCACCTAAAACATGATGCTAACAAAAGTGAAGGACAAGAACGTTTACGTGCAAGGTGGACATTCATTACATTAGCGTAAAATCACATACACGTGCATATCACAAAACAAAGCATCTATAAATAAACATATTTATATATACATACATACATAGATAAACTCGCACCTTACAAAACGCATTTCATTTCAAATAAATCACATTTTTCAATTTCCCTCCACAACAGTTCCGCTTTTGATATATTAATCCTTTTTGCATTGCTGGATTATTTGAATCTGGTTCGATCAAATTGATACCCAACTTGATCAAGGAGCCAACATACCCCCCTCTTTCAAGGAGAGGTAATGTAAAGATTCTCCCCAGTGAGAATGAAAGCAACAGCGAAGCAGTGACACACAATGGAGAAATCAAAACATGAGATGATAAGTCCAGGTAGCTAGCGCAAAACAAGTCATCTTTTACAGAAATGTTGCCAAGAGGGAGCTTGTCAAGAGATCTTGCCAAGACAGAGGGACCTCTTATAGGGAGCTTTATGCCAAGATCTTGCCAAGAGACCTCTTACAGAGATCTGTGCAGAGACAGAGAGAGCTGATATGTGGAGCTCTTGTACACAGATCTTGCTAGGAGACATCTGAGAGAAAATCTTCCTCCGAGATCATTTTTAGATAGCTTGCATAGAGTTTTTTTCCGTCCAACGCCTTCATGGCTTCCGCCAGGTCGTTACACACATTCAATCGCGGCAAACAGTTGAATTGTTATTCAAGCAGGCTGTCAACTTGTCGAAAGCCACAAAAGTGCTGGTAGTGGACCAGTACGCAGTCCAGAAGCTGTCCCAGCAAGAAAACAGACAAGAAAGCAAACAAAAAACAACAAAACAAAAACAAGCAAACAAAAAACACAACCACAACCAAACCAAAACAAACACGACACAGAGAAGTGGGATAGCCACCAGCAATGGGAATTACATGCATGATGACATCTTGTGTGTCATTATGAAAATGGCCCAAAACAAGAAGCAAAACAAAGGAACCACAAAACACACCAATGGGCCATGTTAGAGGGTGAGAGAAGCAACAAAGCTCCATGCGGAAACCAGGGATCCCCCCAGCCAGGATCCCCGAGATCACAAAGAGCAGCCGTTCAGGCATGACATTACACCCAGGCACTTCGAAGCAAACACCGACAACGCCGGGTCGCAACGAGAGTGGTGAGAAACGAAAAAACGGTGAAACAGGAAGGTGAGACATGATCTAAGGTGAAAATGACAGCAATAGCTACGGCACTCAGGGCACACTCAGAGTCCGCTCAGTTGTTCTTTTCCAAGCATCATCATCATTGGGAGCTGCAGTGCGCTCTTGCGGTGCATACCGCTTTCAAAACTGAATCCAATGCGATCGAGTTAGCGATGATCGCTAGCTCGACAGCATTGATGCAGGCTTGCAAGCGTGGAAATCCTCAAGCGGTCAACAAAGTGGGCGTTGCAGTCAATTGCATTCGATGCGGTCGGTTGACCATGGTAGCTGGCTCAGTCACATTGATACAGGGATGCGAGCGTTTTCCTCTGAACAGGGACCAGGTCTGTCATCAAAGTGTTCAGCCGAGGTTCTGGACAGGCAACTTGCGTCAGCTGTGTTGAGGTCCTCTGTCGGGTAATGTTGTACGCTCGCTTGCATGAGCTGTAGCTGTCGATTTATAACTTCACGTTCTGTAACATTGGCTCGGGCCTCTACACGGATGCGCAGACTCTTTATGCAACAGCAGGCTGCGCGTATGGCTCTGCAATCTTGCTCGTTGATGACGCCTGCAAGGAGTTCTGTTTGCTGCAATAAGGCATGGGTGTCTTCCAGTGTTCTTAGGGTGTGCGTCAGTTTGCAAACATAGTCCTGCAAAAGGAGGAGATCTTGTGCCTCATTGTGACTCTGGGGTTCTTGAGGCAGGCATGCCAATTCACTGGGTTGAGCTGTATTCATATGGCCAGGCGGCATTCGAACAGTGAAGGTACTGGATTGAGCTGAGCAAAACAGCAACGGGCGCCATGGCTTGATGTACTTTGACATCGTCCTACGCTACCAGTAACTAGATATAAATAGTGGCCCATTAAAAATATTACAATTGTCCCCCTCCCCCTTCCTCCCTTCCCATACTCACAAAGGCAAGCTTACCACACAATCAGCTCCACTAGGCAGTAGTCAACCATGGGTACCCCATGGTGACAGCACCTATCTACACAGTGGTTATCTGTCATGTGTGGCAACCGTGGGTACCCCACGTTAACCGTGTGAGACTACTGGAACTGCACAGGCTGACTGGCTCTGGGGTGTTCGTGGCTGCCGGTGCTACTGGCTGTGCTACTTAAGGGGGGTGGGTCACCACTTCCTGCTGGTTTGATCATTTGCGCGATAAGTGGATGGCTTTGCTTTGCAAGCAGAATCCTAGTCATCTCGCGAGTGAAAGCTGCAGGGTCGTCCACTAGTGCCTTCGCTTCCGCCAGTGGTCTGTCAAGGACAATGGCAATGAGCATTTCTCCGCCATCTTTCTGGATGAGGGCCGGTCGGCCGGCTTGCATCTGTGCAAGGATTGCCACCGCCTTGTTTTTGCACAGGGTGCGTTCCCATTCCTCTAGGGCTCTTTGTGCCAGGGTGCCAGTTTGTGGTGGGGCATTTTGAGCTGCCGGTGTCCCCAATGCACGGATGAAGGGACTGTCAGGCAGCGTGGAAGACGGCAGGTTTGTGATAGCGGCTACTGCACGTGAAATGTCACCATCTTTGACTTCATAGGAAGGGGAAGATTTCTGCCCAATGGCCGGCTCGGAGTCAGCCCAGAGTTGCCGCAGCGTGTATCCTGTCTTCGGTTCCATGCACCTTCTGTTCCATACTGCGTTGTGAGACCATTGGGGTGCGTCATGGTTTATTTCAACTGAATCTCTTTTCATGTCATATTCTCTGAGCATGTCATCAAGTTCTTGGAGGGTCGCAGATCGGTGAATACAACATTGCCTAACGGCACCATCGATGTGCAGTGGCCATCCCACTGGCATGTGGGAGTCTTCTAGAAGCCCATCGATCACCATTTTGCTCGATGATTGTGCCTAGCATTGGGACATCAATTGTTGCCTTGAGGCTAACCTGCGCACGTTTGCACTTCCATGTATCTGGGGCGAGCAAGCCACGCGCGGCCAGTAATGCTAGTGCTGGGAATTCCGGTTGGTCTTTCATTGGCAGCACCTCTTCTTTAATGACTAATTTAAGACCGTGTAGCGGTTGGGGCTGCCCTTGGTCTGGTTGAGGCGTAGTCTCTTTGGGCACCGCGATGTCTTCAAACCAGGTGGGGCGGACAGACTGGACACCTACTGTACTGGCGGAACTTGCGTTCTTGATGCTTTCCCTGCGCAGGCTGTGGTAGACAGGAGGGATCATCCATGCGGGCACAAAGACAGTGATAAACTGAACGTTCCAGATGACCTGTAGGTTCTGCGGCTTAATTTCTGGAGTGATGCATCTCACTTGACCATCTATGACTCGCGTGTACGATTCGGATCGGTCAAACGATGCTGTGACTTTTAGGCCGAGGTATAGTATAGTTCTCTTTATTTCCTTACACATAAAAAACAGGGGTCAAGAAGTATGGGGGCAACGCCATAATAGGAAGTAAAGACATACAGCACGCTACCCATCGTGAGTAGCCGGAAAACGTGCCATAAACGGAAGTGCGTAACGCAATCGCAACGCAAAAACGCACGTTCGAAAAAAGCCAAACTGCACAAATAAATAAGTGAACATGTGGACATGAGAAAACACTGAAATCCACAAACAGCAACATCGGAGTGCAGTCCTTTTTTCCTGAGCTGAATTGGAGTCACACTGCCATCCATCGTTCGGAGGGATGGAATAGGGGTGAGAAGTATACCTGCATACAGGAAAGGAAAAGGGTGAAAAGCATACCTGCATTCAGGAAAGAAAAAGGGTACATAGCATACCTGCATTCAGGAGAAAAAATCCATCACATAGGATGGAACATAGGGTCAGGGAGGGCGGGCAAATTTCAAACATGGCGTCCTAAAAAACGCGAAACCCACCCACCCACCTCTTGAACAAAAACTGTGGGAGAACATAAAAGTCATTGACATGTACCCAAGATAAGTGTTGACAAAGAAGCACAGCAGTCTGAGAAAAACACATCAAAGAAAAGCGTTGCAAGACAAATGTTAACTGTTTGAAATTACAGTGTTGACATTTGAGACCCATACTTCAAGTGACCCCCAGAACCGCATAGCCTGCATTCAGGCAAACGGTTTTTTAGATTTAGGAAATAAAGAGTTATCACCACGTTGGGCGAAAAACCTCTTATTTCCTTACACATAAAAAACAGGGGTCAAGAAGTATGGGGGCAACGCCATAATAGGAAGTAAAGACATACAGCACGCTACCCATCGTGAGTAGCCGGAAAACGTGCCATAAACGGAAGTGCGTAACGCAATCGCAACGCAAAAACGCACGTTCGAAAAAAGCCAAACTGCACAAATAAATAAGTGAACATGTGGACATGAGAAAACACTGAAATCCACAAACAGCAACATCGGAGTGCAGTCCTTTTTTCCTGAGCTGAATTGGAGTCACACTGCCATCCATCGTTCGGACCCATGGATCCCCCCCAATCACTTATGGGGACGGAAAACAAACTCCAGTGCATATTGGAAAGCTGCCAGCACCACGTTGTGTGCAATCATCTTTTGATTTTTCAACAAAGGATGCCTCTGAAGACGAGACGGAAAGTCAGCAATGTTAGAAGGTGAGGCAACCCTCAAAAACCAAGGCAGTATCATCGCTTCCTCGCACAAGGTGGAGGCAAGTCGCACCAGCAATGTTACGAATGGCGCTTTTGAGTAACCTTTTATCAAACCAAATCTTGCGACATCATTGTCAAGGCAGAAAACGACATGTTGTGAGCATAACACCGATGCCCAAAGTTTCATCGCCACAACTGTAGCAAGGGTTTCCAATTCAGCGATCGCATTCTCCTGCAGCTGAGCCATGAAGTGTTCAACCTGGTTGGATTCCAACTTGAGTTGGAACCAAGCTTCAACTTGCCCCTTAGGGCTGCACAGCACCCCACCGATGCCACCTGTCAAGTTCGCCTCAAGGCAGGCGTCAGTCAAAACAAATCGAGTATGTCTGGTAGCCATGTTAATAGACCTCGGTAGGCCCGTCAGCAAACGGTCTCGAAAAAATTGCAAAGCATATCTCAGTTCATCGCTCACAGCATTTTTGAAAGGTTTTGCATAAACATGATCTGACACCGCTTGTAAAACATATTTGCCGGCCAGTCCAAATATCTGGCCATGTGCAAAAGTCAGCTTACCATTCAAGACTTGGCCCTCCTTGTACTGCAGGGTGCCCAGGTTCACAACACTGGTGATTAGCTCAACCAAGTCTTTTTTGCGCTTCTCGGTGTTCATAACTTTGATCTCCCCCGCAATGGTCTCGGCCAGGGAAATTGAAACACCCAAAGACGCCACCACTTCAGAAAAAGTGTCAGCTTTCGGCCCTTCTTTATCATATGCCCACCCCAACATTTCGAAAAGCAAGCTCATGGCCGACTCACTGCTGCTCTGTAGTTGAGGGGTGGCAATGACCACAAAATCGTCATAGTAACATGTTGTAGGTAAAAGCAAACACTTACAAGCAAGCCACTGTATGCATCTGGAGCATCGTATAAAAGCATTCACCGCTGCCTTTGACCCAAATGGCAAGCAAACCTGTGAAAAAACCTCATTGGCCCGCTTGCGCGGATTGTAGACACATATGTATGAGAAAGCCCTTGATGTCGGAGCCACACACAACTGCCGATAGGCTGCAGCCAAGTCAAAGGAGCGAGCTTTCAACTCCGTGCTCCGTCCAACACTGCGCAGCCCAGTCATAAGCTGCAACATCAAAGCACAAATTACATCCACGTTGTCAGCTGTAGCCTGGTCCTTGACTGTAACTGTTGCATTCACTGAGCTCATACTGTAATCATCTATTGGACGAAGCTTCTCACCCTGCTGCAAGGCAAAGCGCCTTGAGACAACTGCATTTGGCTCCAGCGAATCCCAGGGTAGCGGGCCAAGAAGCCAGCCCCTCTCGACTTCATCAAGGGTTTTTTGGTAAAGCATCTCATCCAAGTTTGGATCTCCACAAGACGCGCTAGCTGTCCTCATGGCAGCGCGAGCCCTGCCAGCGTTAGGGGCAAGCTCGCCCACCGCCATAGTAGCAGGAACAAGTTTCGCTGGCAGCATACCGCCGGCAGTCGGCAGTTCACCCACCAAGTCAAAGCCACGCTTGAGATCTTGCACCAGGCCAATGTCGGGATACCCTTCGTCCTGCAAGATACGCTCCAACAAAGCAATGCGCTTTGCAGACATGATGCTCCTCATGGGGCCAGGCATGTCTTGTAAGATGGCAGCTTCCTTCTCTTTCAAAGCTGCGGCCATTGGTAGGTACTTGCCAAACCATTTGCATCTGTGAATGACAATGTCGTGATAAGACCAGTGTACATTGGCATCAACCGCAACCTGCATAACATCCGAAATCCCTGACATGAGGTGTTGAGGGTGTCCCGCAAGTGCTACCTGTTCCAAGAAAAACTCAGGTGACCAAAAACGACCAAAAATAAGTTCATCCGATTCAAACTCTTTGTCACATTTCACCTGCCGGACCCCTGCACATTGGTTGCAGTCCTTGTCAGTTTTGTCCTCTGTTGCCGTCATACCATCACCCAAACTTTGTGTAACATTCGCCTGCAGCAAGTCCAAGGCAACAGTACTATCGCCGCAACTGGTACACCCCTTTTGAGGAGTGCGGCAAAGCATACGAGTCTGGCATGGAATGAAAATTTCATCATTGTCACATAGAAAATTATGGCATTGCATTGTATTTCGCTTCGAATCCAAAGGAATATCGACAGCTCTGGGCACATGACGTACTTGTAGCACCTTTTGAAATTCAGGTACAAGCTGTGGTATACGTTTTGGCTGTTGATTCGTAGCCACTGCAGCCGACCGTGCCAGTTTTACACGCTTGGCAAGGTCTAAAGGACCCCATTGATGGAGTTTCTGTAAATGCTCTGCCACCCCACGCACCAAAACTTCACAAAAATTCTTTGGATACTCGGCTTCCAAAGCAGTGTCAAATTGCCCATCACGAAACTCATAAGGTGCATGTTCATGTAAGCCATCACATTGAATTGCATAAGAACCCAGGTTCTCACAGTTGGTGGCGATGCCAGTACGCTTCAGTCGTTTGCCACCAAACATACACATATCAAACTGAAAAAACAAAACCTTGGTCTGCTCCTGGATTTGCTGGAAATATGAGGTTTGCCAAAGCCAGCTTCGCAACGGATTCTCAATGGTCCAAACTGTAGTGGAAGGCAAGCTCAAAATGAGCTTTTGCATGAAGTGATACAACCTGTTGGCTGCCCTGAGCCGGTCACGCGAATTCTGACTCAGCAAATGTGGAGGTAGTCCATCTGGGAAGTGCTTTGACCGCATCGGCCGTGGCCCAAAATGTGTCTTTGACATCCTACGCTCCCGTGCACGAGAAGCTGTACCGCATGGAATCCCAAAATGGACCCAAACGCATCTCGGGTCTGACACCCATTGCATGACCATCTCTTGAACTTCAGGTTTCTGAAGGTCCAAACAAATCACCTGACTTTTGGGATGCGTCACTTTGTGATCAATTCCAAAACTATCAGGGAGAAGTGTCCTGATGCACGCAGTGAGGCCAGCTGTACCGCAAAACAGTTCAATACCGAAGCAGCCTTCCAGAGGTATCTCGACAGGATTGTGCGTTGCTCCATCATTAGCTGGCATCTTAGGCACATTGTTTGTCGTAGAGCATTGCACAAAGTCCCTTTTGGATCCTCTGCCAGCCTGTTTTCATTGGCCCTCATGTTCCGTCTGAGGGTGGTTCTTGTAGCACCCTGGCATGCAACACACATGTTCACGAGGGCATTTCTTATCCTTGCACTTGCCCAGATTGAAGTTGAAACAGATTGCTTTCCCTGAAGGCGTCTTGTGATGCATCCCATGAAGCTGATGTGGCATCGGCTGTCTCTTGTTCTTGCCTCCCCCTTTGCCCTTGGAGCTAGGGGCACCTCCAGTCTTGTTACCCCCGGGCGTTTTCTTGATTGGGGGAGTCTTTGTACTGGTCGCATTCGAAGTCTTATCATCATCACGGTGGCGTCCCAAAGGCACCGGCAGCATATGATATGTCACTGTGACATCATTGTGCAACTGATCAAATGCCAAATCAAGTGGTAAAACTCCAGCTGCATTGATGTGGTAAGGCGGTGACACTGTTTCTGCCAGCCTCATGAAAGCTTGCCTGTCAGCGCGCAAAAGTTGCGCATGCCCTGGACGTCCAAACCCAGGTGCAGGTAACTGGGTTAACAGCGCAAACAAACGGTTCACAAACTTCATAACTGTATTGTAAGATGCAATGCCCACCAAATCCATAGCTAATGCACGACGTGTCATAGCTTGCAACAGACTGAGGTCACTGGTGATGTCTGTCTCTTGATCATGTGGTTTGTCCTTTACCACCAGGCTGCTGCGCGTCTCATCAAGCTTGATCTGCTTGTCTGGCTTGTCACCTGAAAGTTCTGTTGACGCGTCATGCATTTGCCTGGAGATATGTATTTCAACTCACCAGTCTCAAGCATGGCTGAAAACTGATCATACAGCCAATGACTTGGTTCCATGGGCCCAGACAATTCCAAACCTTGAAGTCGCTGACGCTGGGCTTCGATTCTTGCAGAACGCTCAGCAGGTGCTACCCTACGTGTGCTGGCATCATCAGGTGAGTGCACAGTTGAACGTAGGCTTGCAATGGTCAACGTCTGTGCTTCAAACAACACACGCTTCACAGCTGTTATCTCACTGAGTGTAGGGCCCACACCAAGACGCAAATGATTCATGAAGTCTGTCACTTGTTCAGTTGTAGGAGCAACACCAGGCGTTGTCACTGCATATGCCAAACGCCCTAACTTGTTGAGATCATTCCTCCCAAACGCTTCAATCCACTGCTCATTGAGACCAGCACGCTTAGCTTGCGACTCAAACGCCGCCACCGATTCAAGCAAAGTGTTGCTAGCCATTCTGACACACGCAATCTAAGAAGGGCAGTAAAAGAAAGTTGTTGGATTCATCACACCAAAAATCACAAAATTGAAGTTAAACATGCAGCGAGGACAGTAAGACAGTGAAAGCATCTCAGAAGTCAAGTCGTGCGAAATGAATGACATCGTGTTGTGATAATGCTGAAGCTTGACACCTACGTGCGCATTCGCACTTCGAGCTGTGGCCATAGCTCTGCAATGAGATACAAACATGTGTTCTCACATGACTCCAAAAAATGAGTCCATTTCACCGTGCATTCACGGCACATCTGATATCATGTCGGTTGAGCATTCTCAAGAAACATCTGATCACTCACAAATTCAACTGACATTTCAGTGCCCTTTCTGAGAGCTGCCACGCACATTTTCCAAGCTACAGCTGAGATGCAAACCAGTTCCTGCTGTTACGCAGGGTTCCTATGTCTGTCGACAGGGTGCACAAATGAAAGGAATGAAACAACATGCACAAAATCAAAGGTCAAGAAATCTGCAAATGAAATTTCACTTCTGAGCACGTCGCTTGGCATGAACAGCTTCCAACGCATCGGCAAGGTCCTGAACCTTGGTGATGACCTCACCCTTGAAACAGATTGCACACCGTGCCCATTTGAAAGATGCCCCATGTTCCAAGTAGTTGTAGCTACTGCCAACCTTCCTGCCACACGCCATCAAGCCAGACACTTTGTTAGGCCTGTGTAAAACCCGGCTCTTTTTGTGCTGATACACCGGCTCATCACAGTCCTTGGTCTCACCAGCAGCACCGTATTTCTGTTGCAACGGTTCTTCACACGCAGAGGAGCTTGATGAAGTCGAGCTCGACTCATCCGACGACTCTCGAGCTTGAACAGCCCGGTCATCCTCTGCCTCGCTGCCAGGCGCACCACAAAGGTCCCACTCGGGTTCTGTAAGATCCACAACACCGCAAACATCGTCAACACCATGTTGGTCCTCGGATCCAAAAGCACTGGGAGGAGCCTCTACCTTCACACGGGTCTTTGGAGGAGCATCTGAAACTGAAACTGCATCATCTGGCTTGCGCCTCACAAACCGGCCAGACCTTGTCTCATCTGGAAGAAAATGACCAGTTCTGATGTTCATCAGCATAGCCTCATACAAAGCCAGGGGCCTACTGAGCATGTCGCGGGAGTAGCAGGCCAAGCTTTGCGACTGCAGCTCATGATGACCCAGCAAAGTTCTTGCAGATTCATCCAAGCCATACTTTGCGCTCCAAGTGAGCGTTGTGGCTTTCATGCAGTGGCTTGTAACCACATTCTCACCATGCAGCCCCAACATGTGGTTGAGGAAATCGCCAATCTCTTCAGACGACAAATGTCGAGTGCCCAATGTGCCATTCATGGGAGGTCTGCACATAGCTCCCACTGGTTCTGCAGCTAGGTCAAACTGAACCTGATCCAAAATGTGAAACCACTCAACTGCCCAGAGTTTGTCTGTCACCCCACAAATGGGTGCCACCAGCGGCATCTGCATCGCCCGCTTCAAGGCTGTGGAGCCAGTCTTCTGAAATCTTGTTGAGCCTTCCACAAAACCAATTCGACCCAGCTCTGTTTCTGTCGTGTCCAAAGCCAGGTCACTTAGGAATGCCAAGTCCGACCATCTTGACCGGCTGTAAATTGCAAAAAGGACACAACCAGCAATGTACCTGTCGAAGACGTTCATGTCAGACATCATGAACTCCTCTATGAATTTGACCTCAGCAAGAGTCAGCGGTCGGCTCTGCTTGATTGTGTCCCTTGCAGCATCCATGCGCCTCACTCTACCTGACAGCACAGGATCATCAATGATCTCATCCAGATCTGGCAGCCTCATGACATGCTTGCAAAAACGGAAGGCTTCCATCAATGTTTTTCCCTTTGTGCTGCCAGCGCCACCCACACTTGATTCATTCAAGTAGGCTGCAACATAATCAGATCTAACTGGCCACACACTGAGATTCTTCTTGTCCAGCCATGCAAAAAGTGCTAGCATGGTTGATGCCCGTTTGTTTGCAGTGCGCGGCGATTTGTTGCCAAACACATCCCTGAGGATACTACCATAGTCCCTTCCATCGCTCACTGCATCCCTGACTGCTGCACCAACTAAACCTGTATAGCAAGCACATGCCAAAACAGTGTGCCACTTCTTCAGTGCTTTCGTCCATGACTCTTCTATGGCTGTAAGATGATCCACATCACGTTTCAACTTGACGACCTGTGAAAAAATGCAGTCAGTGCGGTCACGCTTCAGAATCTTACTTGAGACACCTGTCAAAGCATCAACACTTGACTCAGTTGGCTGTGCATCCTCAAGGTCAGGAGGCAAAGGACATGAAGCCAAATTGGATGCCAAAAAATCTTCATTGCTTCCAAAAATTGTTGCAAAAACTCCGGATTCCCACGGCAGTGACTGAGTGAGGTTCCGACTGTTGACAAAATGCGCCTCCTGCAAAGCCCGATCAACCTGTTGGCCAATCCATGCTGCACCTTCGTCCACAGGTCCATGCAATGCTGCGTCAACCTGAGCATCATGCGACAAATCATCAACATCAGGAATATCAAATCTGTCAGTAGGGTGTTGAACATCTGTATGCGTACGGCTCCAAACTGTCAAAGAATCAACCAGACTGTCATTGTTTGCATTTGCAATTGCAACACGTCTGTTTGCATTCACCACTGAAACAGGTTCAGATGTATCTGCTCCAGCTCCATACAGTTCAACGTCCTTGATCACCACGTCGAAAAATTCGGCCATACGCAAACCCCTACTCAGCAAATTTCAAACATGGCGTCCTAAAAAACGCGAAACCCACCCACCCACCTCTTGAACATAAACTGTGGGAGAACATAAAAGTCATTGACATGTACCCAAGATAAGTGTTGACAAAGAAGCACAGCAGTCTGAGAAAAACACATCAAAGAAAAGCGTTGCAGGACAAATGTTAACTGTTTGAAATTACAGTGTTGACATTTGAGACCCATACTTCAAGTGACCCCCAGAACCGCATAGCCTGCATTCAGGCAAACGGTTTTTTAGATTTAGGAAATAAAGAGTTATCACCACGTTGGGCGAAAAACCTCAAACCAGTATTCTTTGAGCAACATAAGGGAAAGATGAGGTGCCCTCACTTCCAATACGTGCGTTGCTGGTATCAGGAAAGTGACTAACCATTCGGCCAAAAATTCAATCATCCTTGCTTCAAGCTTTGGGAGGATTTTCTGGACCGCCTGGAGCGCTGTCTCAATGTCTGGGACATGTGTAGCCGAGGGCAATCCTACTGTTCGCCTGGCATATTCGTCAGCAAAGTAGAGTCGGCACAATTTGGAAACCCACTGGCTTGGTTTCTCCATATCTATTGTGATCTTAGCCAGGGGCCATGGGTCGGGTAGCGTGGATAAGCAATGCAGTAACTCTGAAGTTAGTTCTGGGGATATTACTGGGAGCGCCCCTCCTTGTGGTCGATAATCTACAGTTGCCCCTGCTGTGCCCTTGCTCATTTGTGTGTGGATGCGGGCCGCCTTGTGCACTTCTTGTATGGTGGACTCGTATTGGTTGACCATAGCTCTTAAGTACTTGCATGCGTGGACCGCTGCCCTCCTTGTATTCGGCCCATCTTCGGCCTGATTCTTGGCGGCTGTCGCAAGGATGTCCCTCGCTTCTTCTTCCGGCGACCGAGTTGGTTCTGTACCAGCCGCAGGTGCAGTCGGAGCGATATCTTGGACTGGCGCTTCTTTAGTGCGTGGCAGATGGCCGGGGATTGGTAACGTTGGGTGTACCCGCCATCCATCAAAGAAGTATATACCTGACAAGGGTAGGATTTCCTGATCAGGGCCGGTCTGCGCCACAATCTGCCCAGTACGCGCCTTGTACAATCCTGAAGGCAGGCATACATATGTGGGAAAGGGTGTGCGATCAGCTGCGTAGGCATACAGGACGACTTCCGGGAACGGGAGATTCTGTACAGGAATCCATTTATGTTGAGCTGCTAGTCCTGTCTTGACTTCTTGGAGGCGATCTCTGTTCAGCCACCCAAGATCTGACCCTCGAACCAATATCAGACGGTATCTCGCTCGTTTCACCTCATTGGTTTGTTGGTCCTGGTATTGGTTTGCGATTGCGAGGGGAGGGATTTCCATGCGGGTGTTGAGTTCAGCGACCATCTACTCATCTGTGCAAGATTCTCCTGTTCTGGGTTGGCATCGAAGTCAGGCCATTCCCATGTCGTCTCTCCTCTTCGAAGGCCTCGGATGCCATATGCTATGGTCGCGACCACCTGAGCCATGCCCATAAGCCCCATCATGTCTAACGGGGAGACCAACAGGGTTAAGGATTTTGAGCGGGTGAGTCCGACAGTGATTCGGCCAAGGCAGTCTTCCGTATCTTCCGTAGGGGAACCGTTGGAGTAGTACTTCGTGTTCAGGAATCCAATACTGGGCTGGGCTACGATTGCAACTTGTGCTGTTCCTCCTGCTGAGTTGGCAATTGTTTCTACACGGAGAGTGCGGGCATAATCTTTTTTAAGCACTGAACGGTTCAGGTTATTCTTGTGGTCTGTTGCAGTGGTCATTACGAAGAGCCCATCGGCAAACCCGGCATTCCTGGGGAAGGGGGAGAGCACTTGTGACACGAGCGTCTCTAGGTCTGTAGCTACTATCCCATTAATTCTAGCATTGGTGTCCCAAAGCACGAACTGGAACCCCGGTGGCCGGTCTGGAAGTCCTCCGGAGGCAAAACTTCCAAGTTCCCACATGTCGTTGATGAGTCTGCAAAGATCAGGGTATCTGACTGCTACTACTGAGTGATATGTCACAGGGCTAACTCTTGAGCTAGACGGGAGCATCAATCCCCATGCATGGATGTCGCTCACCCCTGCGGTATGGGAGTTTAAAACCGCTTGTATGTCACCGGCCATGGGTAGGAGGGTCGCAGCATGCTGCAACATCCAGGCAAGGCGTACCAGGGACCGTGGAAAGTTGACTGTTGTGCCTGCCAGGAGTTCGGTGTCCACGAATGTGGGGAGTTGTCTTTGCTCATGTGGCTGGGCTGCTTCAAATTGTGCTCTCAGGCCGGGGAGGACATCATTAGCCGCCTTCAGGTCTTCGGTAGCCTGTGGCGAGAGTTGGCTTGTCCATAGCTGACCCAACGTGTGCTGGCCTCGGCGGAGGATTTGGCTGAGGGTAGTCAGACCTTCATTGGGTGAGCCGTCAAATAGCCGAATCATTGCATCTGCTAAATTAGATGGCATATAATAATTGCGGTCACTTCGTAGCCCATGCTTTTTGGCCAAGAGGAGTTGCCGGGATCGTTTGGCGTTGGGGGCTGCTCGAGCAATACCTCCTGGCGTCTGCTCTGAATCTCCTGTCCACAGGACTAAGGGTTGCTGTCTCATCAGGCTGATGACTGCAATTTCTCGGTCAGTACCATATTGCTGGCCTTCGTCAATGACCATGAGGGAAAGCTCTTGCATGAAGCCCCCCAGCGTGGACCATTGCATGGTGAGATCTTGGGCAACCGTACCTCCTGTGGCCAAAACTAACTGGCACTTGCTCAGCATTTGCCTTCTTTCTCTCGGATGAATATCGAATTTGGTGTGGGAGTAACTGCTCTTGTTACGTTCTTGGTCCCCCACTAACCTGCCTATGCGCCCAAACACCCCCGACGGGGGGTCGAGCCATAGGAGCAGGTCAGCAAAGGATCGAGTGCCTGAGTTTTCCTTACATATAAACAATATCTTAAGGCTGTCGGTGGTGTCGATTTCGATCAAGGCAAGGATGAGGACTGCCATCGATTTTGACTTGCCTGCACCAAAAAGTCCTTGAATACACAGGTCTAGCCGATTGGTGAGCAATGCCATTGTCACTGCACATAGCGTGCCCAAGACATGTCCGTCTATTTCGGCAGCGAAGGAAAGTGCCGTTGTGCGGGTCCATTGATAGGGTTCGCCCTCCACATGACATGGGATAAGGACTAGGCCCAGGCGTAGCAACTGCCCGCACAAATGCAGCAAATGTGATCGTTTGTTGCCGTCCATTCCTTCAACTGCTGTTTGGACATTATAGATGCCTAGGCCAAGGTGGTACCTACAGGGGGGAGTCTGTGCGACAGCAGTTACTTCGCTGGTGGGCTTGGTGCATCCAAACATCCACATAGTATGGAGGAAGAAGGTGCCTGGGAGTGGGCCCCCGTCCCCCTTGACGGTAGCATCTATGGGTTCCAGGTTCTGGCCAGAGGCAAGGTACCAGTCTTGAAGTACCAGGAGTTGTTCTTGGGCAAAGAAGTCGATGGCTGGCCCTGAGAGAAAAGCTACTTCGATGGCTCTGGGGTTGCACTGCCTGTGTGTTCGGGTGGCAGGCAGTTCATCCTTACTTTTGGATGAGCGTGGCGTGATAGCAAGGACTAGCCCAAAAAGGATTTGCAGGTTTCTGACGTCGCTCGCTGGAGCATCTGTGGTTCCTACCATTGCAACAAGCCTTCCAGTGCCTATGGGGCTAACTTTGTGGTGGTGTGCCTCACTTGCCAGGAGGCTGTAGACTTCCGTTTGGCCTAGGCTCGGGTGTCGGAACGCGAAGGCATCCTGTCCTCCTTTAACTCTCCAATGGCCAAACTCACTGCCTTTGAAAAGAAATTCGAATGCAATTGGTTGCCATGGCTCACGAATTGGTCCAGCACTCTGCATTGTAAGCCCCGTCTCATTGTAGCCTTCATTGGGGCTGAGCATTGGCAGATAGTAATCTAGCATGTAGACAGCCATGGGCAGCTGTAGGGTGCCAAGGAAGTGTTGAACCATGGTTGTGTAATTGAGCAGTTTGGCCCTGGACGCAATGCTGACTGTCGCCAATGAGGCCAGATATTGAGTTGCATCTTGCTCCGTCCGTACCTGCGAGTTGCGTATGGCAATATGGCTGACCAGTGCTTGGGTTGTGGTCTCTGGCACCTCGCACATCATTGCTAACTCACGCAGGAGACGCTTGGCTGCCTGTGGGAGCTCAAAGCTGCACCATGATATCAAACGCAGGGGGGCTTGTGAGTAAACTTCAAAGGGAAGCACCCCTGGGGTACTCTCCAACTTTGCTATGTCCTGTCGTCCCTCTGGAAGGGTAACTCGTGTCCAGTGCGGGTAGTTGTGTTGGGCAGTACCCAGGTATACTCGCCACCCTGTGATATGTGTGATTGCGAACCCCTGGTGTTGGAGCATCCTCATGTCCTGATTGGACGGGTTCCAGACGCAAAGTCGGTCATCTGCATGGTGGATGAGGTGTACCTGTCGATTATGGGACAGTCTGGGTGTCGTCAGGAGCGATGGCGGCAGAGCAATGGCTGCTAAAACTGTTTTGCCTTCAATGTCTGGGAACTCTGCAAGGATAGTCTCCCATACCATACCTGCATACGAGCCTGCACTGTGCCCTCGAATGAAGAGGGAGCCTACCATGTAACCTGTTAACTTAAGATACTCCACAGAACGGATTTCCGGGGGCAGGCACACTCCGACCAATGGATGCGCCACCAGCAGTTTGGTAAAGAGTCGCAGGCCGTGCTTGTACCCTGGCCATGGTGGTTTCCTGTGTGCCGGGGTAATGGGACAGAAACGTAGGAGTTTCATGGCACGGCTGATGATTTGTGCTTGCAGTTGGTGGGCGTCCGGCACTCCGAGAACATGGCACCAGGTGTGGGCACCAATTGGGAACATGGCAATATGCAGTAGCAAGTATTCTTGGGTATGGGCGGTTCCTGCAATTGTGCCAGCTCTTGCATTCCAATCATCCTGCTTGCTGAGTGATGGCCCGTACACATGTGCTTCCTGTCTGCAAGCCAGCAGTACATCCCACTGTTGGTCTAGCTCTCCTCCACCCAATCCAGTGCACTGAACATCCAGGGACCCTGGGTCAGTGGGATTGAGTTGCCAGGCAGTGTTATCCATGATAATGATCTTCCACTCAGTGTATTGAGGGTCGGCATGGCTAGCAAAAACTTCGTTAATGGCCAGCTCTGCGTTGCTAGGGTCAATTCCCAGTCGTTTTTGCAGTGCCTCGAGAAGAGGGAGGATCTGGGCGGTGGGCAGTTGGAGGCTGGCTTGCTGTCCGCAGAGGACGTGGGCGGTTTGGCAGGTCTGGGGCCAGGGTGTGTGGTCGTGGTTGTAATTAGGGACATCCACTGGCGTCCAAAGGCTTTGGAGCAGCAATACTTGCGTCTTGCTGACGTGTCGCTGTTGTCCTACGTGCGGTTTTGCTACCAGTTTACTTCCTCTGACGAAGTCGCAGCCTGTGGGGTGTGTCCATAGTGGTGGTGCTTCGTCAACCCCTATGAGCGAAACGGCAAGTGGTTGCAGCCTTTACCTTGCCACTGTTGGAGCTTCTGTCCGAGGCCAACCTTGCTCCCATGGAAGGCATGTACAACGGGTGGAAGGCTGTACCCATCATCTAACTCCTTGCTTTGGAATAGCTTGTCCCCCGGGAGGCAGAGTATGGGAAAGTTAGCCGGGAAGACCGACATGGGGGAGAGTGCTCCCTGCTCGAAGATGGGACGGGCCCATGTGAGGAAGGGTGGGGTTCGCTGGACAAAATCCGGCCGTAAGTAGCGACCATCTCCGTGACGCGGCCATTCTCCTTGTTCAGGGATAGGGAATGCAATGATTCCAGCCCATTCCCCTAGCATTGCCCAGGCATGTGTCCAGTCTAGTGGGGTTCTGGCCTTACATCCAAGTAAGGGGGTAAGAACTAGTCCGCCTCTTATCGCTTCCGCAGGGTCTTCTGGCACAGCTGTGGTGGCCAGGAACTTGGCTCGACTGTTGCAAAGTGCGATGACCCATTCGTCCGCCGATCTGCTGTTGGCTGGATGGACAATACGTCTTGCTTTAAGGGCACGCGCATCACTCGCATCGGAGCCGGCGGCATCACTTGGTGGCATGCTGGCATCCGGGGTTTCTTGGTCCATATCGACATCTGCTGCGTGAGTTGGAGCATGTCCTGTAACTATGATCAATCCAGCGTTGAGTTCCGCTTTTGCTTCGGTCGTGAGCAGGACTGCCGGCGGGCATTGACTGGAACTGGCCATAGTGTAGTGCTGCATTGCCTCGGCTCTGCTCGCCTTATCTGTCATGAGATTGACCAGTTCGGCTACCTCAAAGAGCGAGGTGGGCACACAATCCGAGTCCGTGAGTGCAAAGTTCACAGTGGGAAAGACTAAGCACAGAGCCTCAAGGACCGCAGCGCCAGCCCAGGTATAATGGACCTGATGCAAACCTGTGTTAGAGTTGATGGGAATGTGGATAGCAGTTGTTTTTTCTCGGTAGGGTCCAGTGACTTCACATCTGCCTTTGATCCATGGTGCAAAATACTGCCAGTACTCAGGAGGATTGGTTCCTGATAGCATACGGTTGTCCACAAAGACATAGACAGTGTCATACTGCGGTACCCATGAGAGGTTGTCCACAATCCACTGGAAGAGTGTCCTGTGATGGACCTGGCTGGCTGCGGGGCGGCGGATTCCATTCCCGTCGTCCACCATCACTGTCGGGTATGTCAGGGGTGCTCGAGGCATTCGACGGGAGCCTACGTCTGCCCACTTCCAATTCTGTTTAATGTCATCCATACCAAGTGGGGTTTCAATCTCTTTCTCCGACAGGAAGAGTTCGTCCAGTTGGTGACTTATCCGCAGGATGCCCTGGACATCGGAGAAGTCAATAGGCGCGGCAATTTCCCACTCTTATCATTGATGGAACAAGTACTGCATAGACACAGAGAGCCTGGGGTCAACAAAACGTCCAAACCAGGATACGTCAAAAAGACGGGCAAAAGGGTAAAATACCGACTACCCCTCACATAAAAAACCCAGGGCGTGTAAGCTAACCTTGCTGCATTCAGTCAAAGCCACGCATCGCAAAAATCAACGCTTCTCGAAATCACTGCCGCCGAAAAATAAAAACACACGTCAAAACATGTCACTGACTGTCGGGACAATTCAAAACATCACGCGGTGCCAACTTCAGCTCAAACAAAAAATGCAAGATCACGCATGAGATTCGGAAAAAAGGGCGCCACACCTTTTTTGCAACAGAAAGATGGGGATCGTTCGAGTCCCGCACATTTAGGGCTTAGGGAGTGGCTTGTTGCAGTGGAGGGTGGGTGGGTGCAACAAGCTACTCGAGAGTGAGTAAGAAACCCACCCGCCCACCACTGCAGCCAAAATTCACATGACACAAGATATAGTCATTGCAATCAATGACAGATGTGTACACGATTCACAAAACTGCATTTTAAATATAATGCAATCTAAATGTGCACCAAGTGACATCACAGCATTCAGGACCAACAACTAAAACCATGTCAAAAATAAACTGACAACAGTTGGAAAGGTTTCAGTTTGAAAATTCAAGGTTGAGGTTTGGACGTAACAACGCTTACAACGCTAAACGCGAGCAAGAGACCCCAAAGCATAATTGAACCAAAGCAGTACACGTTGCGTGGAACAAAGTGGCACATAGCCACAAATAACACAGCAACTTTGTTCCTTTAAGATAAAGCTATATCTACTTCGTAGAAGAAAGCTTATCATTGATGGAACAAGTACTGCATAGACACAGAGAGCCTGGGGTCAACAAAACGTCCAAACCAGGATACGTCAAAAAGACGGGCAAAAGGGTAAAATACCGACTACCCCTCACATAAAAAACCCAGGGCGTGTAAGCTAACCTTGCTGCATTCAGTCAAAGCCACGCATCGCAAAAATCAACGCTTCTCGAAATCACTGCCGCCGAAAAATAAAAACACACGTCAAAACATGTCACTGACTGTCGGGACAATTCAAAACATCACGCGGTGCCAACTTCAGCTCAAACAAAAAATGCAAGATCACGCATGAGATTCGGAAAAAAGGGCGCCACACCTTTTTTGCAACAGAAAGATGGGGATCGTTCGAGTCCCGCCCATTTAGCCCCAATCGCATTCGAAAGGGACCCACGATCCATTGTCGTGTTTCATCAAATGTTCCAACAGGTCCATTGGGACAGCAATCCTTCTTCCACCAAATCTCTCAATGATTGAAAACTTCCCACGTGATGGGGCATCCCCCAAATTGGAGTGAGTTGGCACCCGGGCAAAATAAGGATGAACTGCCATCCTGGCTTCAATCGTCGTTCCTATATGCAACATGTGCCGGGCCGTTTTTGTGGACGCAAACCCAGTGATCCAAGCTGACCGCGCCCCTTCATTGTCGATAAATGCAAACAAACATTTTCCTCTCAAGAATTTCCTCCAAAGAAAAAGAGCAACTGCATATGGCATGATCTCAGCCTCAAAAATGTACTGCTGCTGTTCATCCCTGCCCCAATGTCGCATCCACTCGGGAGGGAGGATCTCTCCAAAGCACGCGCGCACCGATCCATCCGGAAAAACAAGTACACCTCCTATGGAGGTTCCGCTCCAGGCAACTCCGGGAGTCACATCGGTGCATGCGCCATCCAAGAACAGGTAGTATGTCTCCGTGTCCTGGAAGTCAATCCTCCTGGGAGGTCCGGACAGGACATGATCTCTGAGCCACAGCAAGCTGCTTTTGACTGATTCCGTCAGCGGCTTCATGCCGTGCGAAGCCAAGCCAACTTTACCCACCTCGTGGAGTGCCGCTTTGGCAAAGCGTCCAAAAACCTGGGCATCTGCAAAAAGCAATCTTGAACGAAGTGACGTGGCATCCGCCACCTGCAGAATATCATCATTGATGATGGCATCAATCTTGCTGCAAAGTTCAGTCTTGCGACTTTCAGTGTTGCTGACAGTGAAAAAGCCCTGCCGCATATGTCCAAGGTCAAACTCGACGCCAAGCGCTTGAAACTTCTCACTGAATGCATGGTCCTTTGCCTCGTCCGTCGAGAGATGCCACCCAAGAGCCTGGAAAAACAAGCGAACCATTTGGTCCACCTGAGCTGCCGCTGGAGCTGGGCATACGCACACAAAGTCATCGTAGAAAGAAGACCATACCAGGGCTGCCCTGGCAATGCCTAAGCACTTCAGTGCCTGAGACAAACGCAGGAATGCCCCTACCGACGCCGTGGCGCCGAAAGGCATAGAATCCATTCTGAAGAGTTTCGGACATTGATCGCCCGGGCTCCAGACACAAATCCATGCGAATCTCAAATGATCCTTTGAAATGCCAATCTGTCGATAGGCTTTCTTCAAGTCATAGCTGCGACCCACAAGGCTCACCCTTCCATCACAACGCTGTGCCCAAGCTTTGACCATGGCACAAATCTCATCGATGGAGTCAACCTGTAGTTTGTCCTGCAAGCCTGTAGCACTGTTGACATGTGACGCAGAAAAATTGTCAATAGGCCTCAGCTTCGACTTCTGCATCAACCCAAAACGAGGAGAGGCAATCGCTCCTGGAGGAAGCTGGTCAACTCGAAATGGGCCTGTCAAGAAACCAGATGCGGCCTCATCCAAAGTGGCCTGCCACAGCAACTTGTCAAGTTCCACGTCACCCGACGGCTTTGTGGCGCTCACCGAACGCGCAGAGAAGGAAGCAGACATCTTTGCCAAGGTGTCGAGGTGAATGTCAGGAGGTCGCAGTTTGGGAGGAAAAACTTCTGAGGATGGCAACCAACCGCACAAGGGAAAACCACATGTTAGTTCATCTGCGATCTTTGCGTCAGGATACTCACACTCTTCCAAAAGTCTCTTGAATAGACACAAGCGTTTTCCTTTGAGCACCCTTTGCAAATGTTCAGGGAGTTTGGAGTGAAGCTCTCGCTCTTCTGATTGTTGCTCACCCACCAAACGCAAGAGCTCCTGTGAAAAACCACATTGCACACGTCTGAAATCAAGGCCATCACCGTCTCCATAGGAGTCAATTGCTTCCAGCATTGGGCCACCAACTTGCATAGCACGCAGCACTGGGTGAACTAGGCTGCATGCACAACGTACAAAATCTAAAGGCTCCCTAGGGATGCCTACCAGAGCAAATTTGGGCATATCGGAACCGCCATCTTCATTGCCAAACCGTTGTTGGGTTTTTGGATCGCAAGCAACCCCATTTTCATTTGTAAAACGCACCAACTTGGAACCAGGTGGAAAAACGGTAACTGCATCGGGGATGCGTTTGCCCACGGGCAAGGTTTGTATTGTATCAAGCCCATCAATATTGAAAAGTTGTGGCTCCAGCCAATCAGTCAGAATAGGTGGCACCTTTCTGCCTCGTGGCAAACATCCCAAAATTGTTTTGTTGACCTGGTTTGTATCAATTCCGCCAGTTTCTTGTTGCATATCCAGTGCAGGCGGAGAATAGCCCATGGCTGTAGCATGGTCAGAAAGGGCTTGTGCCCATGATGCACACATATGTTCGTTATACGCACATTCATCAGCAGTTGCAAAACCATTGTGTGTGGCAGCCCGGCCCCATTGCAAATGCTCATGTTTGTCATCACACTTGCGTTCAAGGTGCAGTCTGAGTTCCTTAATGGAGGTCCATATCGCGGTATCTTTTTTCCGCTTCGCTTGAAACATGCAAGTGTGAAATGAAAGGCATCAAAATTTGGAATTTCCTGCATCAGCTCCATGAAGGGGTCTGTAACCCACATGAGCGAACTTGCCGGGTTCTCAACGCTCCAGGCAACACCTGCATTGTGCAGTCTCAAAATCATTTTCTTCGTCCAATTGTACAAAAAATTGGCAGCCACCACCCGTTTCTTGTTCAAACCTTTCAGATGACGAAATCCCATTGGGAAAGCAGTGGATCTAAGGGGCGGTGGCCCTGGCTTGATGTGCCTAGCGGCTGATGCCGTGCCACATGGTGGAGCAAAATGGCAGTAAAGAACGATATCCAGAGACAAAATGTCTTCCAAATTTTTTCTGTCGCTTTTCTTTGAAATGTCAATGCGCAAAACTGAAGTGCCCCTGTGTACCTTGTGGTCCACAGACAAAACCTGAAAACCGCGCTGTCTGAGTTTCTTTGACAGCCTTGCCTTTCCACAGAACACCTCCACACAAAGTACAGAGCCAAATGCCTTGCCGGTGGAAGTGTCCTGTTGCGCCTGTCAATTGGCGCTCTTGTTGCACTCTGACAACGGGTGCGACTTGTAGCACTTGATGCATTGATGGACACCCTTCACACATCTCATCTGTCCCTCTTTGCTGTGCGTTGAATTTGAGCAACCATGAGGGAGGTTGTAATTGTAACAGATGCGCATCTTCTTCGGGTTGACTCCACTGAAGCCTTGCAATGTCTTTGGAACCATCACTCTGTTCTGGCGTTTCTTGTCTCTGATGCCAGCCTTCGGATTGTTCCTGGGTGGCGATGGCTTCCCAGGCTTTGGCTTCACAGGTTTGGGTGTCGACCTCGAGCGAGATCTCTTTCTGGATTGGCCTCCAGGTGTCGGAAGCAAATGGAAAACTACCTCTGGACTCGTGTACAAGGCCTGAAGCGCCTCGTCAAGTGGGAAGCGTCCACGTGAATCCACTTTGAGGTCCGACTTGCACTTGTCAAAGGCTTTCATCCATAGTTCACGGTCAGCACGAAGCACTGCTGCCATGTCAGGGCCCTTGAAGCCAGGAGGAGCATCACGAGTCATGTGTGCCATGAATGCGTGCCGAATACGCTCATGGCTCATGGGTCTCGTATGTCATGAGGTTGGCCTGCTCACATGCGATCCCACGCCGAATGAAGGCGTTCTGCAACTTCAGGTCTGTGCTCAGATCTGCCGTGATGTCGGGCGCATTGTTCTTGACCTGAAGCTTCTGATCCTCCAAGATGACAATGCGTTTGTCCACTCGTTGACACAAAAGCTCCTGCTCTCGACTCACGCACTTGCTCAGGGCTAAATATCTTGGAGCTGACTCTTCAATCATAGTCGTGAAAAAGTCGACCACGCTATGGGCAGGTTCATAGTCCCCAGTGATGGAGAAACCTGTGATCTTCTCACTGAGTCGACGCATTCTTTCGTCCCTCTCTTGAGGAGGCAAACGCTTGACCTGCCCCTCAACAGATGGTTCGACCCTTTGTTTGATGGCTGCCACTGAGATCGTGATGGCCTCATAGCTCAGCTGGCGCAACATCGATTCCAAGCCAAGCGACACGCTCGTAAATGAGCTATCAAGCAAGTTTCTGAAACGAGTGTCATCGATCTGTCCAGGCTGTCCACAAACGCTGAAAGCTAATGTGTTGAAAGTTCCAATGTTCTGATCTTTCAAAGCATCGAACTGCTCTTCAGTCAGTCCAACCTCCAGGCATCTGTGCTTGAAGCTGGCTCTCGACTCCGCATATGCTGACATCGCAACAACGCGGTCGAGTGGTGAAAACTCAAGAAAACATGGAATGAGTTTGTGAAAGCACGCATCGGCATGACTGTCACTGACACTGGATTTCGGGATTCAGTGTTCAACATCAAAAACTCTTGGCAAGAAAAATCGCTCTAAGATGCAGACGGTCAAATTGGAAAATGAAACATGCTCTGCATTCAGTTATGTGTGCCAGGCATTCCTGGACTTAAGCCGCAAAAAGTCATGCACGGCCTTTCATCACCGTAACTGCATCCATGCCGTGAATCCTCAGACTCGCACTCAAGTTATCCGAGGTGTACAAACGTTTTGGAATCAAAAGAAACACTCAAGTGTACATATGCCACGAAGGCCATTGCCAACGTCAAAATTGCAGCATTCCAAATGTCTACATCCTTGCACTCAAGGTTCAGTGTTGCATGCCCACTTGCATTAAAACTTAAAGACAAACATGTGTCCATGGATCAAGATGGCCATTGCCGTCATGATGTCCGCATTCAAACGTTGGGTGTTCAGCTGCACTGAAAATGTTTCACTGGTGTAAAAAGAAATTTTTTGAAACATCAGATGCTCACAGGCGCACCTTTTTTAATAGCACAGCGAAGTCACGCAAAAGTTGTGACCACCATCTGAACCATTGTTCAGTCTGGTACAGGCAGTCTTGCTTCCTCAATCACATGCTTGCTTGTGTAGCAAACTTGGCACCGTGTGCATTCACTCGATGCTCCCTTGGATACAGCACTGTATCGTTCGGAGGCTAGTCGTCCACAAATGAACTTGCTACCACCTTCTGCAAGCAAATGCATCACATGTGACTGGGTATGCATCCATGTCTCCAGCCCGGGCTTGATCTTCACAAGGTTGGGTCTGTGCTTCGGTTCAACAAGATCCCAAAGGGTGGTAGTGTCCAACACATCCTTGTCTGAGTCTCCACCAGCATCTGATGAGGCATCTGTGTTGGAGTCGTCGGTGTCACCGCCCAAGCGTTCACTGAAAGGCATCTCATACGATCCATTTGACTCAGCTTCTGAGTCCTGTGCTGTCTGTTCGGTTGCAGCAGGTCGTAGTTCACCTTTGAACCTTCCACTGCGTGTGTTGTCGGGGAAAAATTCCCGGTCAGCAATGAGGCGCACCACCTTGCACAATTCACGCAGCGGCGGCGCCATTGCATCGCGTGCATAGATCGTTGCACTGCGTGAGCCCGGGTCCAAATGGTGTCCCAGGCTGCGCCTGAGTGACAGGCTGCTACCTGCCTTTGCCAGCCAGCTCAACGGTGTCACTTTCAACGAGTGGCTCCTCACCTCGTTGACATTGGAGTGAGCCACCTTCAAGACGTCTCGAAGATAGCACCCAATCTCGGAAGCCATCAAAGCATCTGCCACCGGCATCCCTTGTTCATCGTACCTGCCCAGCAAAGGATAAGCTAGGCCACCTTTGTGTGTCATGCCCATGGCCTCCCTAGCTTGTAAAAAGGAGTCCCACCAACGCCTTCCAGAAACACTGACCATAGGTGCCACCAATGGCAACAAAGTCCTCTTGTGTGCTCTTGACCTTGCACCCTTGGTGTGCAACGCACATGCTTCAATGAAGCCTGCAACATCCTTCTCATCCAATGCAGCTCCACCGGAGTCAACTTTGTCAATCAAGCTTGACAACTCTTGACATGTCAGATGCCCTTGCACAACTGTAAAGCATGACAAGTAAGCCGCCTGCCAGCACTCTGTCCTGAATTGCATCTGCATTACAACAGGTCTCCTCCAGCTTTGCAACCTGCTGTACCGTCAAGGGAACTGCCTGCCGAATGCTCGGGGCTCGACTTGCAAGAAGCTCTGCAAGCCCCGTCACCCGTTGAGGGACCTTGTCCTTTTGCCAGTCCGTGCAAACCAAGCAATGCTGCACTGAAACGTATGGCTTCCAAGAATGATCTACCGGCACTTGCAGAGGACTTCAAGTTCTGATACAATTCAGACATGTAGTCATACAAACTCTTCTCTGAAAGTGGAAAAGCAATCAGTCCCTTGGCTTCACAATGCGCAGCATACTTGCTCATCGAACCCAACCTCTTCCCAACCGTGCTCGTTGCTTTGGCTGCAAAGCACTCAGTCAGGCACCTCAAGACGTTTTCCCTGTCAGGCTCTGCATGCCCACTCAAGGCATCATCAAAGGCACTGAAAGCACTGCAGTCAATCAACACAAGAGTTGCCCAACCGCTCAAGAATGACCGGCGCTTGCTGCCCTCATTCTCACTCGATGCACGGCTGAAAGAATTCAAATAAATGGGTTTCACTGCTCCCTTTCTCAACGCTTTCACAACCGGCGCCTCGTCCACCCGGTCATCAGCGATGTCGATGAAAGAAGGAGCAGGTCTCTTCAGTGGAAAAGTATTGAAAAGCTGATCAACCACTGAACCCCCCTGAGCAAACACTGCTCCAAGAAAACCTTCTGTTTCCCACATGAATTTCGGTGTACTCAACTGCAGGCTCTGGTTGACAGCTTGCAAAGTGTTTGCATGGTCAAAATTTGGACTCTCCTCACGAGTAGCATCATAAACAGAGTTCGAAGCTTTGTCACCCGCATCCTGATGTCCAGAACTCGGACTCCCAGCATCATCTGATCCCAAAGCCCTCTTGAGGTTGAGTCTGTTGAAGGACTCAAAAACACCACTCCCAAACTGCAAACTCGCATCATGGCAACTCACAGTGGAAACATTGTCATCACCATCAAAAATGCCATCAACGTAAATGTCAGGAGCAGCAGGAGTCTGAAACTGGGAAATGGGATCACTTGCAAACGTCTGAAACTGTGAAATTGGATCTGAGGCCTGAACGTCCGTGGCGTCTGAATCCAGCACAGTAGGTCCAATTGGCTGTCCAGTCAGTTCAGCTGGCTGTTCAGTCTGTTTATTGACAAGATGTCCAACAGCATGAAAACCCTCTTCAGTATCGCCGAACTTAACCCTCATTGGATTTGCGAAAACTGCCACAACAGAAAAATGACAAGCAAAGTTGCAAGAATACACGCATCGCAAATGACACCTGTGCAAAATGAAAAACCTGCAATCAAGATCAATCTGCTGTCACATGAAGTGGAAGACTCAAGAGCTTTCCAACCTTTCTGAATTGCTTCGCCAGAGATCCACTGAGCACCGCGTGCGCCACTGCGCATTGCAACAAGCTACAGAGTGAGCAAGAAACCCACCCGCCCACCACTTGAGCCAAAAGTGACTTATCCGCAGGATGCCATGTGGGGAAGGCTCAGTTCCTGGTTGGAAGTAGGGAGTGTCATCATCAGCCTCTAGAGCATCGAAGTAGACCGATTGGTCACTGTCAGCTTGTATCCTCACGGGGTTTTTCTGTGATACAGCTAGGGCCTAGAGAAACCCCGAACACCCGGTACCCCGGGTAGGGAGTTCTCGTTGCAAAGTCAATCCAAGTGGAGTTTTAAACAAAAAGATTAGAGGGCAACCTTTGAAGCTTATCTATCGCCTTGAGTTGCGAATTGCGTGGCTAATGGCTGACCTAGCTAGAGAAACTAGTAGAGCCGCAAAAGCTGCAGTGAGTACACAATAACAGATGTTGGAAGTATTTCTCACTTTCAATGCATCAGCACCAAGGAAAGCATTCACATGACCGGAGACGAAAGGACACCTTGGAGGGTCATAATTGAGTTGGTAAGTCCCTAAATGTCAAACAAGTTTTGGAGGCATCACCCTGGCACTCATGAGGAGTATCTGGTTTCTGGCCATCTTGTATTGTCTTGAGGCGTTTCGTGATACGTCATAGGTTCTTACAGGCTCTAGCTAGTCGCGTTTCGTGATACGCCACTTCGCGTTTCGTGATACGCCACTTTCTCACTGGCTACTCTCTGCAAATTCTACAATGTAGGAATGTCCACTGCAAAGAGGTCAAGATCCTGAACGGTTTCACAGGCAGGTTCAGGGCTACTAGCTACAACAGTCTCAGTGGCTTGCGTGTCTGGCGATTCGGTTGGTGCGGGATGAGAAGAGCATACCGGGCCCACCCCCTTCGTACGAAGGGGGGGCTTAAGGGGGACCTTAAGGGGGGGCTTAAGGGGGGGGGGCTTAAGGGGGGGGGCTTCGAAGGGGGGCTTAAGGGGGCTTAATTAGACGGGGGGGCTTTAAAAGGGGGCTTAAGGGGGGGGCTTTAAGGAGGGGCTTAAGGGGGGCTTAAGGGGAGGGCTGAAAAAGGGGGGGCTGAGGGGAATTAGAGGGGGGGCTCAAGGGAAAACGCTTAAAGGGGGGGGGACCTTAAGGGAGGAGGTCTTAAGCGGGGGGGGGGGGGCTTACGGGGGGGGGGGGGGGGGGGCTGAAGTGAAGGGGGGGCTTAAGGGGGGTGGACCTTAAGGGGGGCTTAAGGGGGGGTGACCTTAAGGGGGGGGCTTAAGGGGGGGGGACCTTAAGGGGGGGGGACCTTAAGGGGGGCTTAAGGGGGGGGACCTTGGGGGCCTCTGCTGGGCCTATGTTGGCCTATGTTGGGCATATTTTGGGCCTATGTTGGCCCATGTTGGCGCTATGTTGGGCGTATCTTTGCTCCATGTTGGGCCTATGTTGGGCAAGCAGATGTGGATGTACTGGTATTTCTAGGCACCGCGCCCTGTGCATGTGGCTCTGGCGGGCCTCTGCTGGGCCTATGTTGGCCTATGTTGGGCATATGTTGGACCTCTTGGGGCTATGTTGGGTCGTAGTAGTCGTAGTAGTAGTAGTAGTAGTAGCAGTAGTAGTAGTAGTAGTAGGGGGGGACCTTAAGGGGGTGCTTAAGGGGGGGGGACCTTAAGGGGGGGGTTAAGGGGGGCTTAAGGGGGGGGGACCTTGGGGGCCTCGGCTGGGCCTATGTTGGCCTATGTTGGGCATATTTTGGGCCTATGTTGGCCCATGTTGGCGCTATGTTGGGCGTATCTTTGCTCTATGTTGGGCCTATGTTGGGCAGGCAGATGTGGATGTACTGGTATTTCTAGGCACCGCGCCCTGTGCATGTGGCTCTGGCGGGCCTCTGCTGGGCCTATGTTGGCCTATGTTGGGCATATGTTGGACCTCTTGGGGCTATGTTGGGTCGTAGTAGTCGTAGTAGTAGTAGTAGTATAGGGGAACCTTAAGTAGTAGTAGAGTAGTAGTAGTAGTAGTAGTCGTAGTAGTAGTAGCAGCAGCAGTAGTAGTTTTGGCTCTACGCCTTACAGATACAGCTTCCATTCCGCAAAATCGTGTGTGACTGTATTTGCTTTTGCTGTGTTTTGAACTGGACGGTTTTGCGTCCAAGCGAATTGCTCGGAGAGCTTAAGTCACCCGCGCTTTCGTAGCTGTTTCTGCGATCGAGCCACGCACCCAGCGCGGTGCCTCGGGGCTGTTCTGCTTTCTTTCTTGACAGGCGCGGGGAAGCCACATATTCATTGTGTAAGTACGCATCAAACCTTGGCGCTGACTGTACCTTTTGGTGCGAGGCTTAGATGACGGAGCAGGCCTAAATGGAATTCAAGTGGTTAGGTTTCATGTCATGGCACTGTTAGGTAGTGCCCATCCTTTTTGCTTTACACTTCGTTCACATTGACATTCTGCATGTAGATTAAATATACGAGTTGTGATGGAATGTCTTCTGCAGCTGTGAGTGACAGAGTGCAACTTCTCAAACGCCGGATCTTCATACGAGCACGTGCCCATGGCAACGCTGCGCGATGCCTTCGTTGCGCTCGCGCTGATTGAAGATTTCCTTGGCTGGTGGCCCCTGTGGCGCCTGGCGCGCTGCGCCACATGGGCCCACACCTTGCAGGCGCGGCGACGCCTTCTTGATGAGTTGGCCGTCTACGACGTGCAGCCGCTCCCGACGCCAACGCTCACTGGAGTCCGGCTTCTGGGGAACCATCTGCAGCTGCTCTGGCTCGCTGCGGCCATGCCGTTGCTCGCCTTCGACCGGACCACAGACGCGTTGCCGCCCGTCGAACAACGACGTGTCCGCGTCGAGCACTTTCGCTCAAGCACGCCCTGGGACCGGCGGCACGTCAGGTGGGTAGCCGTGACGTCGCTCGCCGAAGCCACGGAGCTCTGGTTTGAGTCTACCTTCGGCGGAGCTGTCGAGGTGGTGCTTGCGATTGGGCCCGCGCCGACAACCTGGCGCGCATGGCAGACTTTGGAACCAGAGCGCTTCAACGACGGGACGGACGGCACCGTCATAGAAGTGCAGCGGACGGCGCTTCAAGTGGCCAAGAGCGGCTTCATCTTCGAGCTCCTCGAGGAGGCCGTGATGTTCCGTGAGGCTGAGTCGGACGACGAGAATCTTCCCTGGCACGGCCCTCCCTGAAAGCAGCCAGCTGACCAGCGGCCTCATTTTCATTTGACAACATGGTTTTTGACGAGGCGATAGGTGCAAGCAGAAATGTTTGCCGTGCCAAGTGAAAAAGAGCCCCAAGGAATATGTACAACGTGGATTCATTTCCAAGATTCGAAACGCGTTGCTGCTTCATGTTTGTACCTCCTGCTTTGTTAGTGGTAAGATTGTTTCAACAGCTGTTGCTTTCTTTGATTCAGGAGTCAATGGTCGAATGTCGTGATGAAGCTGCCTCAGTGCTATTCCAATTTGCTTCTCGCTGGCAGGTTCATATCCGTCTTCCAGTCTGTGTCAATCTCAGACCTTTGTTTCGCGAGTTGTTGTTGGGGTCAACGCCCCGAGGCGGGCGTGGTTTTTTCCACGTTTGTGCTCTTTGGCAGTATACGTGTTTAACGCTCTTGCCGACTGTAAGATGACGCTACCGAAGACACGTTGCCCAACTTTGTTGCTGACGTCTTGCTACCTTGACCGGGAGGGGGGGTGGGGGGGGGGGGGGGGATGATAACGTTCCTTTCGACTGTAAGATGACGCTACCGAAGACACGTTGCCCAACTTTGTTGCTGACGTCTTGCTACCTTGACCGGGAGGGGGGGTGGGGGGGTGGGGTGGGGATGATAACGTTCCTTTCGACTGTAAGATGACGCTACCGAAGACACGTTGCCCAACTTTGCTAGGTTCATTTACAACATACATTTATCAAAACGCGTGTTTTTATATACATGTATGTTTACATGTTTATATATATATATATATGTGTGTAAAGGGTATTTAAAATATCTATGTATTCATGTCTCAAGCAGATGTTGCGGAATTGCAAAAGTTTTTTTTGGCATTCTGACATCTTGCAGCAAACGTCAAAACATCATAGATCACAAGCATAAAATACTGCAAATTACAGTGTAAAAAGGTGATTTTTGATTCAATCACCAAGTACACAATTGTAGAAAACCCACACCCGCCTCAAGGCGGTGTTCCCTTGTTGTTGTATGCTTGTGCCCCAACAGACTTGTTTGACAAACTCTGCGAAACCATCCCTGGCCGTCACTGTGCCTGCAGGGATACATGCAATTTTTTGCCAACACTTTGTTTCTGATGTCTGTATGGAACCTTCGATTTGAGGTATAGCTCTGCAGAAGACTGGTCAGTTCCACCGGACCACTGCTCCTGCCAGCCACTGCCATTGTGGATTGCGCGTGGTTTGTGTTGCTGCAGCGCTGTCCTGTAAAAGCTTCTCATTCATGTTCCCGTCGCATTCACTCACTACTCCCTGATGTTGCTTGACTCGTGATGCAATTTCGTGTGCAGGACGAGCTTCTACGACTTTGTCTATATATGTGGGAGGATGTTCAGGCTGGGGCATTCTCAGTTGTTGCCAAAGGTTGTTTTGTCAGTTCCACTGTGCCTGCAGGGATACATGCAATTTTTCGCCAACACTTTGTTTCTGATGTCTGTATGCAACCTTCGATCTGAGGTAGCTCTGCAGAAGACTGGTTTGGTCTATGATCACACATGCTGCAATTTTTTGCCAACACTGCAATTTTTTGCCAACACTTGGTTTCTGATGTCTGTATGAAACCTTCAATTGGAGGTAGCTCTGCAGAAGCCCGGTCAGTTTCCACGGGAGCCCAAACGCGTCGGAGTAAAAGTGGTTCGATCGATCGGGGCACAAATTCTTACAAATCGAGTGCTATGTCGATTTTGCCTGCCCGGTGCTGAGCGTCGCCCAAACGCGTCGGAGTAAAAGTGGTTCGATCGATAGGGATGGCTTAGTGTTTGCAGGTGGTCACGTTGCTTGTTTTCTGTGTCATTGCAGTGCTTGGAAGTGGTTCATTTCCATGATCACACATGCTGCGAATTTTCGGCTGCTGTGTTCTACGACGTCGCATTGGATGCAGCGTGTGCTGCGCATTTTTTGGCTTAGGCTCGTGCTATCCGATTCCACATTTCCATTAAAGCTGACCATGCATGGCGCGACGTTGGACTGACATCACGTCTGATGATGAAGATGTTGGTGTCTTCCTTGCTCGCCTTTGGCCGCAACCCTTGCAGCATGCTGGCCCTATCGCAGCTCCAGTTCCAGGCGCACTGCAGCAACGTGGTCGACCTCCGCGTCGTGTCCGCGATGCCCAGCGTGCGACAGGAGGCGCGGGCATGTTGTGCAGAGTATAACCAGGTCTGTGTCAACTCCTATATGCTGTTTTTCGGCGCTACCTCATACATGTCTTTCCACAGGTCCCTTCCTTGTCCTTCTTCTCGCATTCCTTCGTGGACTTGGAGACCCCAGTGTCAGCAAACATTCCTTGCATGTACTTCAGGGTTTGCTACAAGCGCATCCACGCACTGCGGAGCGCACACATGGAACACTGGTCTACGACCTGATCTTTTTCTCAAGCCTGGACCACTTTGTCAAGGTTGACCATGTGACCAGTTATCTTCGTGCCTTTTGGTCCGGTTCCATCTCATGGGAGGCCCTTGCTCTTTGGCACAAATTCTTACAAATCGAGTGCTATGTCGATTTTGCCTGCCCGGTGCTGAGCGTCGCTTTGTACGGGGGTAATCATTTTCCGGTCTCACGCAGACCGTAGTCCACATGTATCCGTTTCACTGGCGAACATTTTCTGCAGGATGTAAAATTCATCTTCCATGGTTGCCACCTTTTTGTTTCTTTCGACTGTGCCTGGCTGCCAGTGTAACGTTGTTTTGCTGCTGGTTCCACATGGTGCGGGGGTCACAGTGTGACATCATGCTTTCTTCTTTCACTTTCTTGGTACACCTGTCTTGCGCAGGTCCGATTCTATTTGGCTCAAAGATTGCTACTTTCGATAGCGGAGAGTCATGGCACTGGTGCAGCTTCCCTCGTCCGTGGTGCTCTTTCACCTCTTGGATCTGTTGCCCTTGGGCGCTGCGCTGCTACTGTGTGCTTCGGCGCATTTTGCCGATATCTCTGTGGATGCGTTCCGCACTTACGTACGTACAGTCCAACAAGAATTGCTGGCGAAGTTGGGCCCGATCCTGGACGCGGGTGTCAACATTCCATGCATGAGTTTCCACCATCGACCAAATGTGTCTTTTGATTTGTGCCTTCTCGAGCCTGACTTCAAATGGGTTCGGCCTGATGGTGGCTATGCAGAGCATCGTCGAAATGATATTGGAGACCATCGCCTTTGGAGACTAGTGGTGGCCGGATTGCGTCTGGTCCCGCAACGTCCCGGTGCCTTTGAACGGTTTTTGCAGCAGGCCCGCGGGACTTGTTGTCTGCGTCGATCTTGTTGTGTTGTATCTGTGTGTGTTTTTCACGGATACGATGAGCAGCAACCAAGTCGAAATCCTCTTTCAACGATTTCTTTTTGTTGTCTGCGTCGATCTCGTTGTGTTCTATATGTGTGTTTTCACACGGAGACGATAAGCAGCAACCAAGTTGAAATCCTCTTTACACGATGTCGCTCCTTGTACCCTTGACAATTAACTCATGGCATCAAGCGGTGTATCGCCATATAGGCTTGTCCCTGTCTGTCCATGCCGTGCTCTGTTGTGAGGACGACATTGCGTGCCCTCTGCACGCATGGCTTCCAGTCTACAATCATGATCTCGGCGGGGCGCCAGAATACGACGATGCAATTTTGTGGCTCAACAACCTTCTATTTTCCTGCGTATGGTGCCCCGAGATTCAAACAGGGCCGGTGCATCCAGCCTTTTCTGTTGGGTGGACTGCAATTCCAGCAATTGGTTCGTACGGATCCTATTTTCTCATGTACGCGCAGTGGCGGAATCTTGGCGTCGTCCTCACTTGCTTTGAAGCTGAAACGCCGAGTGGTTGGCCGGTACCCGGAGGTGCCATGGAGGGGCACGTTTCGACACACAGGAGGACATAAGAAAGTCAATTGAAGGAGTCAATTGGCTCTACGCCTTAGAGATACAGCTTCCGTTCCGCAAAATCGTGTGTGATTGTATTTGCTTTTGCTGTGTTTTGAACTGGATGGTTTTGCGTCCAAACGTATTGCCCGGAGAGCTTAAGTCACCTGCACTTTCGTAGCTGTTTCTGCGATTGAGCCATGCACCCAGCGTGGTGCCTCGGGGCTGTTCTGCTTTCTTTCTTGACAGGCGCGGGGAAGCCACAATTGTGTAAGTACGCATCAAACCTTGGCGCTGACTGTACCTTTTGGTGCGAGGCTTAGATGACGGAGCAGGCTCAGATGGAATTCAAGTGGTTGTGGGTTTCATGGCATGGCGCTGTTAGATAGTGCCCATCCTTTTTGCTTCAGACTTCTCGCGGCTGCATCATTGCATCTACAACCGTGCAAGCACTACTGCCAAGGCTTGACTGCCAGAGGCTTTCGACATTTGATCCTGCCAGCAAATCTGTTTGTAGTGGTTGAGGCCTTGGCCAGGCGTCCAATGTCCTGGGAACATTGCTTCTGGAGGCGGGTCTCGGTTGAGGCTTGTTTCTTATATGCTTGCCTCATTTACATGTTTTTTGCTTACGGGCTGTTGTTGAGGGTGGTTGCGGGTGTGTTTGGTCCATGTCAGAAGCCATAAAGTTGTTTCTGTCCAGCAGTGTTTTCTCAAGCGAGCGTACATGAGCCATGCCTTCGCAACAGCTGCCGCTGCTGGATGCCCCGTGGCCGGCTCCTGGCGACCGGGTGCTTTTGTTGAAGAAGCGGTGGCTTGACATGATCGTGAGTGGGGAGAAGGTTGTTGAAGTGCGTGGGCAGCGCCTAAAGCCGGGACCTGCATGGCTTGCCTGCGGGCCCTATGTTTATGCCATTGTCGAATTTGATGCAGCGCAGCAGGCGCCAGATCTTGCTACGTTTCAACAGCGTTGGCCTGAACATCGCTTGGTTGCAGCTCAGTTGCCATATGCAACAACATGGCTTTGGCCCATCCTGTCTGTTCGCTCCTTGCCACGGCCTGTCGCTCGCAAAACGCGACCGGGCCCGGTCACGTGGGACAAGTTCGCCACTTGACCTTGCACTTTCGTGCCTCGAACAATGACGCGAAGCTGTACCTCTTCGGAGTCTTTTTTGCGGTGCCAAGTGAAAAAGAGCCTCAAAGAATATGTAGAACATGGATTCCTTTCCAAGATTCGAAACGCGATGCTGCTTCATGTTTGTACCTCCTGCTTTGTTAGTAGTAAGATTGTTTCAACAGCTGTAGCCATGTACGCATTTGGATCTACCAGTGAACCTGTTGTCCAGTGTATATTCACCGCACGCATGTGTACTGCTGTTCATTCGATCATTTTGTCGGTGCATCCTTGCATCCTGCCGTCGCGCAGCAGCCATAATTGTGGTCCAATTTGCGCAGTGACATCCTTCATCCCCTTGTGTCCGCACATGCCTGCGGCTGGTGGGCGTCACGCTCGAAGTCGCAGCCGCCCAGTTGCCGTGGCTGGCACCGACATTCGCTCTGCGCTTGCCCGTGGTGCCACAGCGCGTCCAAGCACGACCACTCTCTCGCCCAGCCAGCAAGCTGCGCTTTTTGAGTTGCCGCTTTCCTCGCTGGAAGCCATCCAGGGTGCGTGGGAAGAGGTTTCGCCTGCATCTAGTTCGCTGTTGCTTCTGGCCAATCTCCGTCTGCTTCCAGATGCAGTTCGGCTGGCATTCGGTCTACCGAGCCCAGAGCAAAGTGAGTTTGAGGTGGATGCGCTTACTTCGCGGGTGAAAGAAGTCCTCAGGCTGGCTGTGCAATTTCGCCAGGAGCAGCTTAATGCTTGGCGTGCGTTGACGCACACTTGTGACTCGTGACAGTTTGTGCCGGCATAGGTTGTCCGAATGCGGCCGGTTTTTTTTACATGCAGGCCCCGGCATCGTATCTTGCGCGTTCGGCTCAGTCTGCAGCTTTTGTGCTGATTCGACACAACGTCAGTCAGCGAGATGACGTGGTTCGAAGCCGGGGTCAAAGAACACAGCTGTCGTTGAAGTTGTGCGCATGGTGACAGTTGTCAGCCTAGTCAGACTTGTCAAGTTAGGTTTGCTCGCATTCGCAAAAGGCCTCACTCCATAACATCGTATATCCAAACCGAGATACTTTGGTCTATGTTTAACACTGACATAAACATCGGTCACGTGCACTGCAGGGGGCTGCTGCTGCAGAGGCGGGGGCATGTTGTTGAAGTCCACCACCGGACCCTTTCTGTGACTTGTGTGTCAGGCCCATGTGTCATTGTGTGTGCAATGTGTCAAGCTTCTGGCATTTGGTTTGCTGCACACGTTCTTCAAGTTTGGCGTCTTGAGCCGCGGCATGATGATTTGCTGTTTTTCGGCTCAGGGATCCTCACGATGAACCTTGCCGACTTGTTGCATCCTTTGCCTGTGGGGGCTTTGGGCACCTTGCTGCTCTCCTACCATCGTCACCGTGGGCATGTGGACCTTGTGGTGGCGGATTTACACGCCCAAGGCTTTGCGCCACTTGGGGTGCCACGCAATGACGTGCAACATGTTCTTGACAGACTACAGCTTCAGTGTCCTGAGTGGTTGGTTTGCAATCCCTGCGATGCAACATCGTTGTGGGCCAACTGTCCATCCTGTGGGGAAACGCTGCAGTCGCAGCGCATTTTGTGTCATGTCCTGACTTTGGCAGACGGCTGCAAGCCCTTGGAAGTTGTGCGGGAATCTTGCTCCGCATGCAAAAAAACATTCTGTGGCTGCTGGTCGTGGATCCACGGCTCGAGTGGTCAGGCGCAGCTGGCAAGAGCCGTGCGGGCAGATGAGATTCTACTTCTCTGTCTCTGCCCCGAGAGAACATCGGTGGCTGGAATGGACCCTGCCTTGTTTACCTTCTTGACGGCGGCTCTTCTTCATGTTCGGAGCTCCTTTCGTGGTTTTGCTTCCCTCATGCTGGATTTCCACCAGATGCCACATGTTGAACACTTGCACGACAAGCTCCTGCATGCTTGGCTGGTCTACCACGCAATCCTGCAGCTGCAAGAGGCGAACTGGGACGAGCTTTCCCGGATGCCCTTCTGCTTCCAGCGGCACAATGCTGATCTTCGCTGCAGCACCTTGGGGTCATTGTACCTTCCGCTCCAACAAAAGTTTTTGCAGGACTTTGCCCAGAAGCATACCTGTGTGACTTGCTCCCGTCTCCCAGTTTTAGCTTTTGACGGCAAAGTCAACCGGGCAGTACCTGTCTGCATGCGAAAAACTGGTTCTGCACTCCATCTTGTGCGTGCCAATGTGATTCTTGACTTTGGTTGTCTTGCTCCTCGCCTCCATGGTTCTTATGCATGTGCAGCCCATCACACACCTGAAGCTGGATCCAGTACATCCTTGCAGTGTTTCCGCGGCCACAAACTTCGACGTCGCCGCAGTGCAAGGGAGCAAGAGTGCCATCAATGTGGTGCTAGCATTGTGACAAGGGAGCCCATCTGGCAATGTGGCTTGGGATGTGTGTGGCACATCTGTCACTCTTGCGCCGTTGCCACGGTGCCAGCCGACTTCCTGCAGATTCCAGAAGCCGACCAGACGGTGAGACCAGACACTGGCGACCTGCGTGCTGTTGAAACGGTTGCTGATGGGCCTCCACACCTTGCGGGCGACATCCCAGAGGCGGAACTGTTCCCAGCTGCTGACAATCCGTGTGGCTTGGTCAAAGGTCAGGAGGATGCAAGCGCTTATCGCTTCTACGGAAGTACTTTGACCGCCTTGCTGGGTTGTGGTCGCGTGGCCATGATCATGCCCATTGCCCGTCATGAGTCCTTGACGCAAGTGTTTGGCATGCTGGCTGCTGTGCGGTCCCGACGAGTTCTGCAGTACGTGGTGTATGACAATGCCTGTGCCCTGGCACGGTTCGTGCGTAAGATTGCGGCCAGGAGTGCCCGTGAAGCCCCTCAAGTGTGTGCTCAACTGACTTTTGTGTTGGACAGGTGGCACAAGCAGAATCACACCGCATGCCTTTGTCCCACACACCGGCTCTTCACTCCTGAGGTTGACATGGACTTGCACCCGTCTTTAGAGCAGTTTAATTCGAGCATGTGTGAGCAGTTTAATTCGTGGTTGGAGCTCTTTGTGCCCATCACGCGCGGGATGCGAGCCCAGACGTTTGATGTCTTTTGCCTTCTTTTGGCTCGCCTGTGGAACGAACGTGTCGTCGCCGCGCGACCATCGTGCCCCCCGCCGCCCCATGTGACCCCACCACAGAGCTTGCTGAAACGCAGGCGCGCGTAATACCGGCATGTTCTCAATGGCAAAACAAGGTTTTGGACGTTGCCACTGGACGATGTGTGTGACTCGATCTTGCATTGACACGTCTGACATATGTGATTTTTTGCTTTGCTTGTCTGAGCTGTGGTTTCTTCTTCCTTTGGCGCAGCCGTATCCAGATTTCATTGACAACATTGCAGCCTTGCCAAGCCTCGCGTGTCATGGCAGCCCAGGCGGAGCAGAACTTCAAGCGTAAGATCCACGGCACAAATCACATTGTCAACTTTTTTACGGAGTTGGAAGCTGAGCGCTTTCCAGAGGAGATTGTTTCGGAACATTACCCGGATGCAGTGGCCCGTTGGAAGACGTTGGGTCTGACTCAAAGCACTCCGTGGATGTGGGTGATGCTGCTGGAACTGTGCATGGTGTCCTTTCTGGCCCCCACAGCCGCGTTGCGACCAATTCCATCCATCACGATCTACGCCGTGCTCTGGTTTTTTTTTGTCCATCCTGGGTCAACCTCAACTTCCAATCTTTTGCGCCTCTACGCCGATGCTTTGGATCTCATTGAGCACCGTGCGCGGGAAGATCGTGTTCGGCGACGTGACGAATGGAAGCAGAACCGTGGTAAGGCTGAAGGTGGGAAGGGACAAGCGGCCAACAATCCCTTTGCAGGTGGGCTGCTTCCTTTTTTTTTTCGTTTTTGCTGCGTATATGCATCCGGAAAATAATTTCCACGTGTTTTTGCTCTAGACTTTGCATCCCTTTCTATAGGCATTGGCCTCGACTCTTGTCGCACCTGCCCCTGCCAGGCGATCTAAGCATGACGTTGTCCGCTGGGTCCCTCGAAGGCGAGGGACGAATCATGGCGCAGCCTCAAAACCTTTGCCGAGCCGTCGGTTTCATCCCCGAGGGCAAGAGATTCTTTCGCTGGCTGCAGGCAGAGGGTACTATCAACGAGGCAATTGCAACAGAGTTATATGAAAGGGCAAAATGGAAGCGCAACACCATCCACGAGGACAGGTCCTTTGCTATCACCTACCCTTTCTTTGCGGCAGCAGGTGCCGTGCATGTGCCCGATGTTGCGTCGCTTTTCATTGAAGGCGACCCACTTGGAATCAAGGGCCGAGTCTCCTTCTTTTACACTCGCCCTGCCTTCGAGCATGCTGCTGCCATTCGGGAGGCCAATGCAAAAATCAACTCAGCTGGCACCTTGCTGGATGATGTGGCCAACTTCTTTTGGCCTTGCCACTCTACCCATGATCCGGTTTGGGCAGGTCTTGACCGCTTTGTTCGCCAAAAGGACTACCCATTCCGTTTCTACACGCTTTCACCTGATGCTGCCACAGTTTTTGATGAGCGCTTCGACCACCATGTGGACGAGCAGAAAGCAGCTCACTTGCAGGACCAAGAAAAAGCGAAATTCCATGGAAAAGCCAAGACCAAGCATCTCAGGTTGGCCTTGGCCTTGCATTTGCACGAGCAAACCTTTGCTCGCCGCACCTCCGAGACTTGGGAAACAGTCCTGGACTCGAAGCATTTGGTGGTGGCTGAGGAAGTGGGCAAGTACATGGACATGGTTGCAACCCGGCTTGGTGACTTCTTCAATTTGGTCATGAACCCTTCTGTGCCCAGCCCGTCCATCGGTGCAGGAGGGGCCCGTGCAGTCAAACTGTCTGCGCGCGAGCAACTCAACCAGATTTTGACCGGTGAGTGGGCATCTTTCCAGACGTTGCCTTCTGACCAGCAGACAGCTTTCTGGACTTTGGGGCAGGCTGTGCTTATGTCCCACGCAGTGTGGCTTGAGGGTGCAGCGCTCGCTCGACAGCAGAATGTTCGTGCCTGGCTTCCATCCCTCGGGGAAAATGCAATTCCTCGCGTCGCCTGCTGTTTGCGGCATCTTGGGCTGATTGAGATCGTGCAGGGGAAGAACACCCATGGCACCGCCCTTTTCTACATGGTCAAGCGTCATTTGCACCCACAGATCCTGCTCTTCAATCTTTTCAGCAATGTCCTGCAAGAGTTTGAGGTCGGATTGCATGCATACAAGACATGTCCCCCAGAGACCCTTGCGCAGCACCAGCCACCAAAGGCCATGGGCCTTCCAGTCTTTGCTGACATCCCAGAAGCTTCACTTCGTGAGAAGCTTCCTGTTGTGGCCGCGTGGCGGGCTGCGGCTCATGAAGGCGTTGGCGTTGCACCTGCTGCCGCAGCTGCGCGCGCACGCACGATTAACTGATCTGAGCTGTCTCTGTCCGATAGATCGTTCCAGTGATTGCATGCTTTTGGAACTTGTCACTTGAATACCCCATTTCCATGGATGCCGGGTCTTACACGCATACTGTATCAGTATCATATGTATCTATTCTTTCGAAGATTGTTGTCTTTCGTGTTGTGTTTCCAATGCAATCAGAAAACAACCCCGGAGCAAGACTTATCCACCTTTAGACACTGCTCCGGGTTTGCGACGTTACTGTGTTGTGGCTATGTTGCAGTGGTGCCACTAGACCTACTGCCGGACATCGAGCAGTGGGCTTAATAAGGCCGTCAAAAGTCGGGTGCTGCAAGTTTGCTGTCGTACCGGGATTGTTCATGTTGCATGTCTTCATTGTGTTCGTACAATAGCCTTCATGTTGCCTTCATGTCCGAGCCCTCAGAATAATGATCGTCATTGGTCTTGCATCCGTGCCTTTTTGTGCGAGGCTTCGATAACGGAGCAGCTGTTGTAGGGTGCTCAGCCCAGATCGCCCTCAAGTGGTTGCGGGTTACTCACGTGTTGTCAATTCCCCACTTGCCAGGTGAGGGTTGTTGGATTTTATGTTAATTGCGTTCTCCTCCTTCTCCTTCTCCTCCTCCTTCTCCGCCTCGTCTTCTTCACGCCATTCACGCCCAGTGTTTGCTACCGGACCTCAACCACGAACATCCATTCCAGTGGTCCCTGCCGAAGCTCAACCACGACCATCCACGCCCACTGTCCCCTGCCGGACCTCCACCACGACCGTCCCCTGCCGGACCACGACCAATAGGCTTAGTGTTCCCTGCGCCAAATAGACTCTAAGAAAAGATGTCAGATAGAATGCCATACAAAATCCCAGAATATTAGTCAGATAGAATACTCAATAGATTGCCAGAATGTATGTCAGATAGAATGCCAGATAGAATGTCAAAATATATCTGAGATAGAATGTCAGATAGATGGCAGAAAATATATTAAATAGTTTGACAGAATATATAGAATATATGTTCAAATATACCTCATGGTGGGGATACCATGAAGTAAAGTAATTGCGCTGTTTTTCGGTTTGGAACACTTGCTTGCGACATCTCAAGCATTTTCTCGCTCCTGCAGAATCAGCTGCCGATGTAACCTTGTTTTGCTGGTGGCTCAAGATGCTGTATCCAGAGCACTACTTTGCCACCATATGTCTAAGATGATTAATTTGGGAAACTTTTTTGATTTTCTCAAAAGCTTCGTACTATTTTTTGCTGTTCTAGGGGAGACCATCGCATCCGCTAAAATGTCGTACAGTCGTATCCTTTTGCACGTTAGAGACTGTCTCAATCCATGTTTGCAAAACAACCTTGTCTGTGCAGCCGTTGTCGTGGAGGGTTCACAGCTTCAGCTGGTACAATTGTGTTCGTCATACAGATCTCATAGTAGTAGCGCTCGTAGTAGGGAGCAGCAGCCCTGGTTATTTTTCACACATTTTTGCTGAAACAGCGTTGTACTTCAATGGAGGGGTAGGTCCATGCTTTGTCAATCCTTTCCCAACAGGGCCCAACACATTGTTTTTGCAAACCTTTTGTTCCTTTGGAAGCTTTCTCAGTCGGTTTTTTTGACACTGGAGGGTTCACAGCTTTAGCCGCTACAGGGCGGGGGGACCATGGTTGGCAGTGGTGGACCTTCTTGTCCGAACTGCCCGCACAAAAGGTCTTTAACTTCTCTCAGAAGTCAGCACTTGGTGGAAAGCTGGGAAGCTGCTGGTTCGCATTTAGACACGCATCTGTGTTCTAGTTTCAACCCTCTGACAACACTTCATGAAGTCCTATTCCGTTTGCATCTTGCATGAGGGTCATTTTGAATGCAGTTCATTTAGGTTTTTGCCTCCAAGCTTGTGCCATAGTATAGATGTTCCATATGGCCTCTTTCTTTCCTGCCAGGTGTGGAAAAACATCAAATGGTTCTGGCGAGGGCCAACAGCTTGGTGGTGCTTGTGCGCAGACTGTCACAGAGACCGGTGGGGCGAAGATGGGCGGTGTCCCAACCGTTGGTCACGCCCTCGCCAATTGGCGTGTCCTCGCCTTCCCATCGGGGAGCTGTATATTCGAGAGCCCCCGCCAGAGCTTGCGGAATCGTGCCAGGCCTGGAAATTCAATAGGGTATGGTCTCTACACATTTCTGTATATACATATATATATATATAATATTTGAACTTATATCTATATCCATATATCTATATATATATATATATACATATTTATATCCAGTTCTGTTTCTATGTTCAGACACATGTCAACTTATCCACGAAACCATGCGATTTTGGGTTCTGTTTCGCTCTTGGATTCTTTAAGGGCACAAGTGAGGGGATGCAAAGCGTATGAGACGGTTACAGACACTGTCCGGTGTCATGTCCATGGGTCAGGAGTTGGAGCGTCCGAAGAGCCGTCGACGCGTGATCGGCAAGCAGCAGCCGCTGCGGCCACGTGCCGTCTTCGGTGGCGGCACCTTTCCGAACGCCGACGCTCTGCCTGGTGCGGGGCTGCTTCGCCGGGCAGGGCCGGGCCTCGCTGGTCCGAACATCCAGCTCCAGGCCCCGCCGCTTCGACGAAACATGGTCGAAACGTCTGCTTTGATCCCAAGCACACGTGGCCACCCCTTGTGGGTTGGCTATGCATGGAACGTTCGCGCACTGGGCAGCCGGCCATATCCCTGCAGTCTGTGTGGTACCGTGGGCTTGCAACGGCAGCAAGTTTGTGTCCAGCGGTGCAATGAGGTAAAGCATTTTTTCCAGAAGGACTCGCAGCGCGATGGAATCTACATCTGGTTGGGTAGTAACACATTCCGGAGCTGCATAGTGTAGGTTTTTGTTTTTGCTTGTGATAATATAGGTTTTGGTTTTTTTGCTTGTGCCAAGTTGGTTTGTATGCCTACACGATTCAGTGACCATCAGCGCCATTTCATGCCAACAACGCGTTGCAGGACGTGGTCTTGGCCTGCCCTCCCTGCATCCAGCGTTTGCATGCATCCACATCGGTGTACATTGCAGAGCTTGAGAGCTTCTGCTGCATGACCTACAAGTTCCGGCCAACGTGCCTTGCCTGTAGGGGCAGCAAGTGTTGTTTGGATTCTATCCATGGTGTCCTACTATCCATCATACATCCACCATAAGAATTACAATTGCTATTTATATTCTTACCTCTACGTAGCTGACTAGCTCACACAGTACGGCAAACAGTGCATCAAACAGTGCATCACTAATTGATTATCTGTTTCATAATGTACCGACCCCAAACACCCGGCTAACTACTCCGGTCACTGGGACTGTCAGAGTAACACAGAACTTACCCCCTTCAACACAGTTACAATGTGCTCTCATTCTGAGGCCTCGCGGCTGAGTTTTTGGGCAAAGACCCCCCCCAAAGCGGGGGCCGCAGCGTGGGACACTGCGGCAGCATCATCTCCTTGCCATTTGCTTGGAGGTGGGGCTGATCGTCCTGGCAGATGCCGAAGATCGGGAGAGCCGCAATGGGCGTAATAGTTCCCTCTAGTTCCCTTACGCCCCCCTCTTAAGCCAATGGTTTTGTTCATCTTTTCGATTGATTTCGATTGTTTCAGATAGCTGCCTAGCTCGGTAGTATAGCTGAGTTGCAAAAAGCGGGTGGGGGGCGCGGGGGGAGGGCGCAGCGCCTCCCCTCGCAATGCGGTGACAGACACGGTGCGGTTTCAAAGATTATTTTCATTCCTTAAGGGGGGTTAAAGTGAGGAGGAGGAGGAGGAGAGGAGGAGGAGGAGGAGAAGGAGGAGGAGGAGGAGGACGAGGAACGAGCATTCGCGACTAGAGCCGAAGATGACGACGACGACGACGACAACGTTTTTTGAGATACGAGATGTGGATTTTTGGTTTCATGTCTATTCGCAATTTCTTCTATCATGAGAAGGCGTTCTGCGTTAAGCTGGCATATACTTTTTTGTGACGGGCCAACACTGTTTGAACAAGCGGTGTCGCACTATATAGCGCTTGCCGTGCGCTTAAAGGGGATTTTTTTTGGACGTAAAAGATGTGGATTTTTGGTTCTGTCCACTGGATGTTGCGCTTACGGAGTCTGTTTTGTTTTTTGAGATACGAGATGTGGATTTTTGGTTCTGTGACCTAAGGAACCCTTCCACTGTGTTCACTGGACGTGTCACACTATATAGCGCTTGCCCTGCGCTTAAGGTGTTTTTTTTTGGTTTTTTTGAGATGCGACAGGACGATTTTTTGTCATGCGACCTGGTCGCACTATAACAGCTATATAGCGCTTGCCCTGCGCTTAAGGGGGTTTTGTGTTTTTTTGAGACGCGAGAGGACGATTTTTTGTCATGTGACCTGGATGTGTGACTTGGATGGTCGGACTATACAGCGCTTGCCCTGCGTTAAAGGGTTTTTGGTTGAGATGAGACCTGCGGATTTTTTTGTTCTGTGACCTGGCTGTGTGTGGCCAGCGCAGGTGTCAAGGGACACCCTTCCACTGTTTGACTTGGACGTGTGGCAGGCGCAGTTGTGAGGAGAAACCCCGCCCACTGTTTCAACTGGACGTTTGGTAGGCGCGGTTGTGAAGAGAAAACCACCCTTTAGCCTTAAGCCTGCCCCCCTTAAGCCCCCCCTTAAGCCCCCCTTAAGCCCCCCTTAAGCCCCCCCTTAACCCCCCCCCCTTAAGCCTTAGGCCCCCCTTAAGGCCCCCCCTTAAGCCCCCCCCCTTCCCTTAAGCCCCCCCTTAAGGCCCCCCCCTTAAAGCCCCCCCTTAAGCCCCCCCTTAAGCCCCCCCCTTAAGGTCGCCCCCCTTAGCCCCCCCTTTAACCCCCCCTTGAGCCCCCCCTTAAGCCCCCCCTTAAGGTCCCCCCCCCCTTAAGCCCCCCCTTAAGCCCCCCCTTAAGCCGCCCCCTTAAGCCCCCCTTAAAGCCCCCCTTAAGCCCCCCCTTAAGGTCCCCCTGTGATTTATTTTGTTTTACGTGTCTTCACAATGCATTCATGCATGTTGGCATGTACACTTAATTTATATCTTTCATGCGCACTCCGCATGGCTCAAGACTAGCAGCAATTCCGCGTGTAGAAAAAGAGTGTAGTCGCTTCTGCTTGCCACAGGTGCTTACTTAGGTTTCCAGGGCTCCCTTAAAGGGGAAAGCTACCTCAAAGTGGTAGCGGAGCCTGTGCCTTCGCCAAGTCTAGATCTGTGTGCCGAACTGCCGTTCTCTGCATACATTCCGTATATCGGACTTGCGGAGGCAACCTGTAGGTCAAGTTAGAGTAGCTGCCATGGTCTTAATCCACAACATGGATTCAGATGAAGAACAACTCCAGATTGTCTCTTATGAAGAGCCTGAAGCATATGCCGCCACCAGTCATTCCGAAAACCGGATGGGCATCAAAATGACACCAAAGGTTCCACCCCAATTTGATGGCCAATCAAGCTGGTTTGAATATGAAGATTTAATTGATGACTGGTTAGGGATCACAACATTGGATGCAGATAAACACGGACCATCATTAAAGAATGCCCTCATTGGTTCCGCTTCCTTTTATAAGTCGATGCTCGATAATGCCCTACTCCGAGATCCGGATCGTGGCCTCGCTCATTTCAAGGACACATTGAGACCATACTTCGTGAAGGGAGTAAATCATGTGTTCCTTTGGCGATTCCTCCAGATGTTTCGCACATATCGAGGCCAGAGTGAATTCGTGCACTGGATAGGGCGATTTGAGATCGCGCAGAAGCGTTTGTTGGCTTCTTGGTCCGATCTGCTGGACATATCCGATCTCCCCGAGGCAGGCACTCAGGCATTCACAGCAGCACTCACAGATGAGCAAAGACTGCACTATAATGGAATAGTAACAGATGAAGATAAGCTAGCTTATCAACAAGAACTGAGAGAACAGACCATAACCAATAGAAGGACCAGACATGCACAGCAGTTTCCATTGTCAGACAATTTGATGTCACTGATTTTTCTAGTGCAAGCAGACCTCAACGAGCAACAGCGAGAGCGCTTTGTCTCGTCCATGAACATCCGTCAGATTGCAATGCCTCAATACACCTATCTCCAAGTGAAACAGCTGTTCTTAGAACTTTTTGCCGTTTCCCGCACAGGTGTTGCAGACCCAAATATCACGCACCGCAAGCGGTCCAACTTCTACGTCATCGACGAGGGCGAGACCGAAGAAGGTGAGTACGGATTTTGGGTTTTCGATGAAGAGACGGGTGAAGAAGGTTTCACAGGTCTGTACACGGAGAACGAGTTCTGGGTTCTCAGCGCCAAGGGTTCATACTCTAAGCGCCGCATCTACGGCAGGTCCTTCAAGAAAGGTAGACCAAAAGGTTATGGCAAGAAAGGAGGAAAGAAATCAAGACCCGGCTTCCGCTCGAGGTCAAAAGGCAAAGGTTTTGCAGCATGGGAAGATGACCAGCAAGACACGGCTTTCTGGGGAAAAGGCAAGGGCAAAGGAAAAGGTAAAAAGGGCAAGAAAGGAATGATGAAAGGAAAGGATTCTTTCAAAGGAATGCCTTCATGGAAAGGAAAAGGAAAAGGTGATGCGAAGAACAAAGGAGGAACCAATCCATTTTTGTCACAACCTCCACAAGCTAATGTAGCACAGGCTGCATCATCCAGTGCATCACATGCCCCTGAAAAACAAGAAACAGCCCATGCCGAAGAAAGCTGGAGTTACGACTATGACACATACTGGACAGATGACTGGTCAGGTTATGAATCCTACTATGGATATGACGGAGATTACTCCCAAGGTGATTGGTACAATTGGTCGTATTTTGTTTCCGCTGAGGAACTGACCGACTCCGAGGACAAGCATTCAGACGTCAATTTCGAGGACGGACAGACCGACAAGATCAACCGGTTCTGTTTTTCAGGCATCCGCTTGTTCCGATTGTTCGGACACGAACTTGTAGAGGCCCTCACATTCGTGCTTCTGTTCGTGTCTGTGATGTACCAGTGCTTTTCTGATTTGAACAGGTCCCTATTGAAGAGCATCCGCCAAGTTGAGAAGAGTGTTTCTACCGGAAACGGTGATCTGCATTCGTTTCAGCCGCGCACAAGCCCGCTCGATTCCGTCTCAACGGAAGAGTGTGTATTCCTAAATTATGATCATGGTGCCCAACAAGCATTGCTTTGTGAATATGTAGATCTAGGTTCTCATCCGACTTATGTCATTCTTGACTCAGGTTGCACTCGAGCCATGGGATCCCGCTTTGCCATTGATCGCCTTGTACAGGCTTGCCAACAACATCCCAAGCGTGATCACATTTGGTTTTCCAAGCAACCGTGTTCAAGTAAGTTTTCATTTGCCAATGGAGAACAATCTACTGTCAAAGAAAGATTAGTGATTCATTTTCGCAATGATCGTGCACAAACTGGTTGGATCACAACATGCGTTGACATCCTGGACAAAGGTAAGGTTCCTATCCTCTTTTCAGTTGAACAAATGAGGAATCTTCGCATGAACATTGAGCACACTCCTGTAGGTGAGTTCATGACTTGTCCACTGTTTGGAATGCAACGCACCGCATTGGCGGTCAGTACATCCAACCATCCAGTCCTTGACATTATGGCTCTTGCTACTTCCAGTTGGAAACCGATGTACAGCTTTCAGTCCGAAGACATCACATGCCCAGCATGCAATGGTAAACATCGACCACACACCAACAAAGAAGGTTGCAAGAGATTCAAGGGATCAGAGCCTAAGCCTGCAGAGGTGCCGAAATCGGCCAAGCCTGATTCTAAGAAGACTGTCAAGAAAACAATTCAGCCTGATAGTAAGTTAGAAGTACCAGCTCAACCTTTTGATCCCGATGAAGAGCCAATGGTGGCCTCTGGGCCGAGTTCCGGTTCGAAGGACGGCATCCCAAGACGTCGGGAACCTCAGATTGAAGAAGAAACTGAAGTCAAACCGGAACCCAAGGTTGAGGTAAAACTTGAAGAGAAAAAGGAACCGTCACCTAAGGGAACTTTGTCTTTAGCACTTCAGAGAATTCATGATAAACTTCAATCACCTACTGAACTTCTCAAGTTGCATTTGAAGCATTATTACATGACCACTGAACAATTCAAGAGAAGAACATCGGCTCTGAAGTTACCAAAAGAAATCTATGACAAATTTGATCAGATTACAAAATCATGTGACACATGTTCCACTGCCAGGATTGCACCATCGAGAGCTAAGGTTTCAGGAATCAGAAGTGAAGTCTTTGGTGAACTTACCTTCATCGATCATGGAGAAGTTCCGATCAATCAACAGTCAAAACTTCAATTCCTACTTATGTATGACGGTGCAACCTCTTTGACTACTGCTTTTGTAGTCCAAAACAGATCTGATCCGGTGACGATTTCCCATCTTCAAGAATACTTTGAGACTTATCAGCTGAATCCAAAATACATTGTTGCCGATCAAGCTTTCATGGGCATTGAGATGGAGAGTTACTACAACCGGCACAGCATCAGGCCAATCTCTCTAGGACCAGGTACACCATGGCCAAATCGAGCTGAGGCAGCCATCCGCATGTTTAAGAAACAGGTCTCATTAATGCTAATTTCCTTGAAAGATGATCCATTGCTTGCCAACATTACTTATAAACAGTTGTTGAGACAAGCCTGCATTTCAAGGAACACCATGGTAACACTCGGTGGTGTCACTCCTATTGAATTAGCATTTGGCAGAAGACCTGCCGATCTTACGGCGATTGAGCTCATGAATCCAGCACAGCTCACGACTGAGGCCCCTGCTCCTGAGAGACAGATTGAAGCACTAAGGTCACTGGCGATGCGAAAGTTTCTAGAGGCAAAACAATCTGATGACCTTCGAAGAGATATTGCAAGTAAACTTCAACTTAGTGATGGACCATTCTTTCCTGGAGATAAAGTTTACTATTGGACCGAAGACAAATCAAAAATCAAATCAGACGGTTCACATGGAGGAAAATGGATAAAAGGAAAGTTGGTTTCCGTAGATGGCAGTATGGTTGGAGTTGATTTAGGAACCAGAATTGTGAAGGTCAACATCAGTAAAATAAGAAAAGACCATAATCCTATTGAGGATATTGACATTCCTTTAGAACCAATTGCACTTGCCAGTGCCGACTTTTCGGCCAAAGCTGCCGCCGGTGCCGAATCTTCGGCCAAGGGCGCCTGTACAGCAGTGAAGTCCACTTGCCGCTCAGATGACCATGCAAATAACATCATAGAACACGATGCCATTCAGTCAGGTCCTGAAGGTATTACATATGGTTGTTATACATGGGAGCCAGCTATGACCGGAAAATTAGATTTCCTTGAGCTGTTTAGCGGCTCTGCCAAGCTTAGTCAAGCGGCAGCAATGCAAGGACTTCGAGTCGGCGCTCCCATAGACCTCCGCACAGGTTACAACTTGCTCACTGCCGAAGGCCGGCGAAAGGCAATGGAAGTCATTGAGCGACAACAGCCAAAAATTATCCACATGGCACCTGTTTGTGGACCATGGAGTCAAATGCAGAATATTAATGATCCTGCCGATACTTATCAGAAGAGGAAAAAGTATCTCCCCATGGTAGAATTTTGTGCAAGAGTCGCTCTTTATCAGATTGAACATGGCAGATTTTTCATCATTGAAAATCCTGCGACTTCCAAGATTTGGTTTACCAAACACTTTCAACGCCTTCTCATGAAGCATACCGTAACCTATGGAACATTAGATATGTGCGCCTTTGGTATGAGAGACCCAAATGGATATTACTATTATAAACCAACATCCTTACTTCACAACTTTCCTGAGGGAGTCTTGAATCCAGTTTTCAAGAGATGTAATAGTAAGTCCAAAAATGATCCAAAACATTATCATCAACCATTGGAAGGTAGTGCACCAGGATATGGATCAAGAACGAAATTGGCACAAGTTTATCCATACCGATTTTGCAGCACACTGATCAGATGCATCCTTCCATTAGGAAATTCACGGGCTCTCTATCCATCGCAGCTGTCACTTGCAGTAGACCTGCTGGAAGACTTGAATCTCGATGAACTGCGAGGAGTGCAAAATCAGCTTGCCGCTCTTACGGCATCCGAGCATCCGGTGTTGGCAACTGACTTGTACGAACAGGGTCTTCCAGTACATGATTATTACACGAAACGCCTGCTCAACCGCATTAATGCTCTACCCGCTGGTAATGTTTATCATCCTGTTCAGATCGAAGCACAACAAGATGTCTCACATGTCAGACAGATGTATCTAAGTACGTCCATGTTTGACAACGCGATCATTTTTCGTGGTAGTTTTCAGTCATTGCGAGTTGAATACCGCCACACACACGGCGTACTCTTACTTTGGAAGAAGAAAGATGCGTCTCATGTTTTTCTGCGCGTACATCCTAGAGATATGTCGCAGTTGATTGCTAGCCACTGGTCAGCAATATTGTTTTGGAACAATGATGGAAGTATTCCTACAGATAATACAGATGACATTCCTGAAAAGAACACCAACATCGACCCTCCACCGGGTCTTCCACCTCAGCAGAATAACGACCAAGATGATGAATATCCGCCTGAACATCTTAACACACCACCTTCATCACCACAACTTCCAGACGTTCCTATGCCTGACGAACCGCACACGCCGCATCCCGGCTTTCCTCCTGATGATGATCAGTTTCACACACCATTTCATTCACCACCAAGACCAAGTGATGATGTGCCTGACGATGAGATGCATTCACCACAAGATGATCCATCAGATTTTCCACCTCATCCATCATCACCACCTGATCATCCACAACCACCATTCCCTGGAGCCACTGGCATCCCTGTTGCTCCAGATACAATTATTGCGCCCAATACGATCATACCACCAAACATTGACGACACACCAATGACACAGAGCACAAAGCGTCCACCAGGTGATCCACCGATACCACCTGCAACTAAGGCTCGACCATCTAGACAAATGCCTCCTGCGTCTTCAACCCAATTTCAGCCTAGTAACCATTTGGGGGGTGATACACAGCCATCAGTCACACCAAACGCGACCACACAACCCGCTGTAGTCGCTCCAAACGCTTCGAAACCGAAGAAACCCAAGCATGATCCTGTGCCTGATGACCTTGATGATGACGAGCCTGATCCAGATGCCGCACCATCCGGACACAATGGACCGCCGATACTTCCGCTAGACGGAGATGAACCTTTTAATCCATCGCCAATGCCAGAGAATGATCCTCAACCAGACACTCAAGATCAGCAAGAGCAACAAGAAGAAGAAGAAGAGGAACCTGAAGAGGACACAGATGAAACAATTCCTTATGGTTCAACTGATACAGATGAGACTCTTGACTATAATGATCTTGTTATTGATGATTCAAAATGGTGTTTCCTGTCACAGGAACAAAAGTTGTGCAGTAATACTGCTTCATTCTCTGTGCCTAGATTGATTGATGGTTCACCCGTAGCTCTGAGCAGTGTCGAATCTTCCAATTCTATCGGTATGTCTTATTCCGTTGTCTCGGAAAGACAACGCACCAGATGCCGTAAAACTAGATCTGATATCATTGAAGAATATCACGGCATTAATGAAGAAGACAAGGCTTTTATGACATTGTATTCCATGACAGACAAATTTTCTTATCTTGTTGGCAAGAAGAGAAAGGAAGCCACTCAACAAGAGAAGAGACAACTTGCCAAACAGTTTTTAGATGCAAAGAAGGCTGAATGCCAATCGTGGATTGATAATGAAGTTTTTGATCTTGTTGACATGAGAAAAACCAGAGTTCGGAATTTCGTTGCCGGAAGATGGGTTCTTACCGTAAAGAAAGACAAAGACGGTAATTTCCAGAAATGTAAGGCAAGATGGGTCCTCAAGGGTTTTCAAGACAAACAGAAGAACACCCAGCAAACTGATAGTCCAGCAGCATCACGTGCAGGTTTCCGATGTGCAACACAGCTGGCGGCGAACTATCACTGGGACTTGTACCACATGGACCTAAAGACCGCTTTCCTCCAAGGTGAAGCCTATGATGAAACTAGAGACATTATTTGTCAGATTCCACCTGAGTATGGTTATCCACCTTACATTGGTGCTAGGCTTAAGAAACCTGGTTACGGTCTTAATGATGCGCCACGCCGTTGGTGGCAGATCATTGATAAGGCCTTACTTGACTGCGGACTTGTTCCCACACGCGCAGACAGATGCACCTATGTTCTGTATGACAGTACTTCTAAGACAAGGACCTACCAACCACCTCGTAGTGTAACCACTGAACAGGTAACTATTTCGGAAGCAATTGACCATCTTATGGATCCGGTAGCCCGAAACAATGCTCAGGGACGCCGACCGCATGGTTTTATTTGTCTTCATGTCGATGACCTGTTCATGGCAGGCGACAAGGTGTTTGAGTCCAAGGTCTTGTCCAGTCTGCGTAAGAACTTTGCTGTCGGTTCAGAAGACAAAAATGACATTATGTTTGTAGGACAACGCATCAAATGGAAGACTCATGACAAGTATGGACCATACATTTCTGTTGACCAGAAACTTGCTGTCGATGCAGTTGAAGAAGTCAAGATTGATAAGTCCTTAAAGGATAACATCCAGTGCAATCCACAACTTCACACCGCTTATCGATCAGTTCTTGGACAGCTTAATTGGTTACAGAGCAGGACACAGGTCCACATTTGTTACAAGTTTTCGCGTTGTGCCTCAGCCGCTGCTAGTCCAACCATAGGTGATGTCAGAGAAATCAACAAGGTTGTTCGAACCCTCAAGAGTCAATATGTAGATGGTAGATTCTGGCCTCTGAAGGGTTCTCAGCGTATCCTTGGCATGCCTGATGCATCCTACCGTAACAACAGTGATAAGTCTAGTCAGCGTGCTCATGTCATTTTCCTAGCCGAAGATCGCAAATTGCCTTCCAAGGGAACATACCGCAATTCCGGTTACGACACGCAAACACACCGTATAGACGGTTCCAACTCAGCAACCCGTGGATCGATTATTGACTATGAGAGTCATAAGATAACCACTACAACACAATCCACAACTGTTGCCGAATTGAATGCCTTAATGAAATGTTTTGGAACCTGTTTGTTTTTGCGTGCACTTTGGGCCGACATCAGTGGTGAGATCGTCCCCATACACATCCGAACCGACGCAAACAATTTAGTCACCACCGCTCAGACAACACACCTACCTGAACAGAAGGAGACCCATCATTTAATACAAATGTTAAGACATGAGAGTAACACCGGACACTTGGATGACCTGAGCCACATTGCAAGTGAATACTGTCTGGCTGATCCACTTACTAAGTCAACAGCGAAACCAGACCAGTTAGTGTCATCCATAACCACTGGCAAACTTGAGAATGTTGATACACACCCGCCATTCCGGTCGCTACTCAAACATAAAGCATTTTTAACTACATGGGTCATTGAAACGTTGTCAGAGCCACACCATGTGTTAACATTTTTCAATGAAGATATTTCTGATTATGTTTTTGCCATGCTATACTTCGAGGAGTAAATTTTCGTCTCAAGAAAATTTGTGTCTGCAATCTCTTGGCTCACAGGGTTCTTATTGTTTTTCCTTTTCGTGACGCCCGGACTCACGTCCCTTGGCACTGTTCTTGAACCCGGAAGCCAATTCTTGGAGACACCTCGAAGATCTTGTTAGAAGATCGATTTCTCAAAGGTCGCATCAAAAGGGTGACCAACTCATTTCTCTTTTATGCCTCCGAAGTTCTCAAAGCATGGCCGCGCAGATCATTCCGCCTCTGCGGATTACACACCACGTGGCTTTCGTAGTCCTCGTGGCAACCGTCCACAACACACACCGCGTGGCGGTAATCCAGACAGAAGGCAAAATCGCGACACCCGGACTTACGAATCTCGTAGCAGGGTCATAGACGATGCATTCGGCGCGCCTCTTGACTCTGTGCAGTCGAACAGCCGCATTTTTGCTGAGTGCATTTCTCAGGTCCTCAGAAAGCAATCCGGTATCAAGACCAAAGAGGACCATGATTCCGCATTAGCGGATAGCCATTTTGAGACCATGTCACGTCACTTGTCTTATATCTTTCGGCATACGAAGTTAATGCACCGTGACGGATCATTGTCCTTGCATGAGCTTATTAGCCATCCTGGCACAGCCAGAAAAATTCGCGCTTTGTACCGAGAAGGACCAAAATTTTTGCAAGATTTTGACTCTAATGAGCTTTCAATGCAGGTCCGACGTAGAGAAAACACTGTTACTTTCCTTATGCCCTTGGCCCACGTAATCTGCGACTCTAATAAAGCCAGGGCCATGATCGGCTATGTAACCACCGAAGATTTCCAACCAGGCATTGTTCCGATACCGGACACGTGGTTTAAGCCGGCAGACTTCGATGATGAGGTCAACAGGGAAAGCCAAGCTGACCTGCTTGATGGTCTCGACATTGCGAGCATTTTTATCCGTTTTGAGAGTGGACATTCCACTGAGGTTGAAATTCAGCATTGCCCATTTAAGCCTGATGTTTTCCCACTAAGGTACCTCATCCATGGAGCGAACGAGAAAAATCTTGAATCCATCCGAAGACTAGGTTTGCTCCCAGGGAGCACCCGTGGTGGAAGGAACCATGTGCATTTCACTCTTGACTCTGCACTCAGTACGATCAGAGACGTATTACGTCCCGAATCAGACTGCATCCTAATAGCCAGACCTGGTGCCGTTACCGGCCTTGGTCCAGTGATCACTCACAACCGGTATGTCCTCACAGATCAGACCGTGCCTTTCAATCGTTTTTGCGGTGTTTGGTCCTTCGTCGATCGATCCTGGCTTGTTGCACCGGAACCGGGCGAGCTAAGGCGAATGAATGATTATACCTCCAATATTGACCTTGCCATGCATGTCTGCCACCACCAACTTTACTGGGAGAAGAAGAATGAAAATGAACAAGATGGTTTCACATGGTCACGTTCCGAATATATGGAGTATGTGGCAGAAGAAATCGAGAAACTCCCAGTTGTAAAGAAGTTTTTGGAAAGTTTTCGTAGTGCCGATTCCGGTCCGGCCAGGCCTCTGCGAACAAATACAACTCCGAACGACCAAGAGCTTGGACCACCTGAGACCGAGGCAGACAAGAGAGTAAAAACCCTCAAGGCAGAAATTTCCGAGCGATTTAAGAAACATCTTACCAAAGAGCGAAACAAGGAGCAGTCTTCCGCCTCGGAGAGTGAAGCTCCCAAAGGACCCGTTAAGGCCAAGCCTATGCCTAGGAAACCGAAGGATGCCGCCGCTGCGGCTAGCTCAGATCCAGCATCCGGCCAAGTTGATCCTGACGCTGAAGTTGATCTTCAAGCAGCATCTCCCTGGGGCGGCCGCCGACAGGTTGTCAAGACAAGAAGACGCCGTGAAATGAACGCTCAGGCAAAGGATTTGTTCCGCGATGCGGACGCCGCCCAAAAGTTTTTCACTAAGTTTAAAAAGGACACGGAAGAAATTCAATGGTTTCCTCGCCCTGCGGGTCCTCAATGCTGTAAGAATTTTGAAGAATGTGGATGTTCAGAGGCAATGTTCTGGTGCCACCCTTGTGGCTTTGCCTACTGCTTGGAATGCCGCACCTGCGGCTTGTCTTGCAAACATAATATTGTTAATTTTTCTTCAGAATTGTCCTCCGACTTTATTCCAGACAGCATCGGCTCATCCAACTCACCTTTCGACATCGAAGAACTGGTTGATGCCGTCCTGGCTGAATCTTCGTATTTCGGAGCCACACGTCGAGAGCATGCTCAAAATCGCCAGGAAAAATTCTCGGAACTAATCACGCATCTGCGTGAGGGCCGCTCAATTGGAAACACTTACCTTCAATCTTTTGCTCGACATGGAATTGAAGATTTTGATTATACGGAATTCATTTATGAAATGCCATTTGGATGTCGAATTCCGACTCTCCAGGAGCACTTTGTTGATGCCCAGGACCAGACGCCCCTTCCGATCTGGCGACCTGAGGCTTTCTTCAAGTACCCTGATGGCGGTGACCTTAAGTCAGAAGAGATTCTCCGTTTATTGGAACTCTTCAGATCGTGCCTTCTCGGTAAGAGAGCAATCCTAGGTGTTACCAAGCGCACTAAGGAGAACATCCATGAGTTTCAGAAGGACACGTATCAGCTTGGTATTTTGACTTTGAACCTTGGTCACATCAACCGTCTTCCGTATATCGGAGGTTGCGCCAAATTTCCAAAATGGGTACGAACTGATATCAATCACCGTGCATTGCCACATTTAGTGTTCCGTAATGCGGCCCATATTGTGTGCCTTTGCGAAGCGTCAGATGAGTACGGAGGCATTGCTGTCCATCGAGAACTTGCCGACGAGTACGGGATGATTGGCATGGTAGTGCATCCGCACATCCAGTCACAGTCCGTTGCAATTTTTCTCCGTGGCTCACATGATACAGGTTCCTTTATTGAACTTTTGTGTCATCACCAAATTGAAACCTCCACCAAAGATGCACCTTTTTGGATTTTGCATGGTGCCATTTTTCGCCTTTGCCATGGCATGAACACGTCAGGAGAATTTGTTGATCCTTCTACCGGCGCTCGTGTTCCGAAACCGGACATCCAGAAAAACTCCGAATCTACGGTTTGGCAGCATGATCGCCCACTTGCATCCTCACTCGATTTTCTCCGTAAGGGTCTAATGCTGTCCTTTGTGAAGCTGTATGTGCTCCGACAGCGTTATGATGTCTCTTGTTGCTTCAGCTCCCGTATGATGATCAGCTAATGCTCATGTCTTGGAACTGGTGACTGTAACTTGTGCAGCGCAGTGCATGCATGTGTTGTACTGCAAGAGCTCTCATTGTTCCATATCTAGAGGGAGGGTGGGAAAATTTGTTAAACAGGCGCAACGCCTTCCCAAAAAACATTGATCAGCTACTGCTCATGTCTTGGAATTGGTGACTGTAAGTTGCGCAGCGCAGTGCATGCATGTGTTGTGCTGCAAGAGCTCTCATTGTTCCATATCTAGAGGGAGGGTGGGAAAATTTGTTAAACAGGCGTAACGCCTTCCCAAAAAACATTGATCAGCTATTGCTCATGTCTTGGAATGACTGTAAGTTGCCCATGCACGTGTAGTGCAAGACCTCTCGCTATTCCATATGTAGAGGGAGATATATTTATAATCCCAAATTAGAATGCCTACGGGGGCAGCTGGTGTTTCAACAAAATGGCATGGGTTGATAGTGGAATATAACGAGTTATATTCCACTATCATGTAGAGGGAGATATATTTATAATCCCAAATTAGAATGCCTACGGGGGCAGCTGGTGTTTCAACAAAATGGCATGGGTTGATAGTGGAATATAACTGGATTATAATAGTTAATAGTGATTATACTGGGATTATAGATAAAACATATTTTATTGGGATTATACTAAGACATAATTTAATGATATAAGTGGATTTAATGGGATTATAAAAAGATATCATTGATGATAATTATATCATACCCTTTGACAATCAAGAATATGGTACGAATTAGGGGCATTTTCCCATGTTACGAATTAGGGACATTTTCCTATGTTCGATGATGTTCCCACATATAGACTAAAAACACAATGTGGCCCTTAATGACCCAAGGATTTGTATCATTGGTTTTTTTAACCACTTTTGAACAATTCCTTGGCATTATTCGTCCATATTTAAAAATGAACGGACCAAGATTCAACCGTCAAAGTATTATTCAATATAACTACCGGGGTGTATATCCATGACCCAGCCATGAGAAATCCAAAGAAGGGGGCACCCTAACTGCATTCATGAGTTGGCATTTTTCTTCCAGCATATTTTTTGGCAAAACAAAATCTATTCTATTTAGTAAGTATATATAGAATCACCATGTACTATGAAGTTGACGGGGTTGTGGCCCACCTTTTTTTAAGGTTACAGGATCAACCCCTCTGAAAAATATTAGTCAATGAGTCAATGGGAAGGATTCTCCCATATATTATGGAAAATAAAAAATGTTTGAAACCACCAACCAGATGTGGATTGATGATGAGGAATAGGATATGACATGCAGAATTTATGTGGGATATAGGGGTATGTCTCGCAGTACTCTTGGGATACTAGTTTCTACGAAGGGACTACCAACAAATGTCGACCTTGACAATCAAACATCACCAGCCGCTCAATGGGGATATAAGATGATATAATGCTCAACAGGTATATCAATTTGGCTGAGTAATTACCCTCCGATAAACTAACATAACATATCAATCTGCAGTTTTCCATAGCTATGTTAGTTTATAACTGAATAATTAGCCAATTCACTCGTACAGGATATCCCCATCTAAAACCAGTTGCATCCCCAACGCCAGCTAGAACCCCCGGTGGACCATCTTAGTGATTTCCTCACGTGGTTTTTCCACGGTTGATGATATGATTATACAAAACAAATTGCATACCGAGTAAAAATTGCCTATAACTATACTTATTTGGTAGAATTCACAAGCCTTATGGCTCTTTGGTGCAATGGTGGTTTCAAAAGATATCAAAGGGTCAAATTTGAACATGCAAACATTTGTGCAGAGAAAAATGTTTAATCATCTTACTGCAAACAACTGTATGGTTGAAATCATATCATATTCGTGCACCATTCAGTTTGGTTTGTCCTTTATAGGGTTTCCCGCTATCCAATTCTATTTTCACACCCATCATCTACCGTGAATGTCATAGAAAAAACAAATCCATGGCTCCCATCCTTGGGGTGTGATGGCCTGTCGCGTGCGATTCGCATTTTGCCCACTGGCTGCTGCAGTGCTGCAGAGCGACCACTTGGTCTGGGTGCCAAGTGGCAGGATCCATTTTTGCTATTGGATGGTTTTTTCCGAAAAGGTCCCAGTATCTATTGTGCCACCTTCTTGGGTGGTTTTGTCTCCCAAACCCCATGTCAAAACACTAATCAAATTATATTATGTAGTTCATGTTCGAAGAGATGATGTCATGAAACCCCGTAATTTGCCACAATCGTGAATCACAGCCTTTTGGATTGTGTTTCCAACCATCCAAGCTCCCATTCAAAACATTGATCAATTTTTTGATGAATGTTCAGAAAATGATCCCCCGAGCTGCCAGCAATCTGGAATCTATCTTGCTATGTTTGTGGAAGGTTTCTGTTTCTGAAACAATCCAAAGTCTGATTTCAAAACACAAAATCATCAAAATACAAAGTTTGATGAACGCTAGGGACTTCACAGATTCCAGTAACTCGCACGCCGCAAGCTTGATTTGTTTCTGCCACCTTTTTGGATGGCTCAACACACCACTGCAAAACACTAACCACATGACATGTTTTGATGAACGTTCAAGCATTTCGTGGATTTCATAGTTTGTTGCAACTTTTAATCTATTCTTCAAAGAGCCAACATCCATGCAAGTTATAAATAGGGACGATATTTAGTGAATATGTCAACACACCCGTGCCCTAGCTGGGCCCCAACGGCCGCTCTCATTGCCATCTCATTCTTGAGGCTGCTTCAAGCTCAAATCCTGCAGGGGAAGACACGTGGAAGGTGCAGCTAGACACAGTGGGCAGGTCAAGCTGGGGTGCGATGGTAAATATCACATGGATCAATACGTGCTACATGCATGATTTGGGTCTGGGGCCGTAACATATTGTCTATAAGATCAACTGACGGACTTATTTACAACAAAACAATTTTCCCACAATGGCATGCAGGGCTTGTGTACTTTTGGAGGGTGACGCTTGTCATCTGCACCACAGGCATTTGGCCCCGTAGGTGTTGGAAATCGCTTTTAGGAAGTGCCATAGCTTGTGAGAGGGCGATGGCTGCTCCCCATGTGGCAGCTGATGCAGCTCGTGCTGAACTACAGGATGAGTTAGGACTACATGGTGGGTCTTGGAAATCAGTGCGTACCTCGCCATGAACATATACGTATAATTTTTGAATAGGTTTGCCACCAAAATGGATATTGCACTTATAATCGATGATCCCAAGTGGAAACCATTCGTGTAAGGCCCTGGTACAGTTCCTTGGACTGAGTCATTTGTGGTGGCTAGACTGCACTACTATTTCATTTTTCTTTTTGAAGATTATGACATGCCAAAAAAACCGTTCAAAGCACAACTATATTCTTCCATTCCCCACATTTTCCTTGATTCAATGATTCAAAAACATTAGACAACCACCTGGTGCCAGTTCAAAACAAACAGTTCTTTCATGTCCCCAAAAATCAAAACCAGCCACCGGGTTGGCTGCCTCTTCCCAGGCTGGTGTGGCTCGCAAGATGTTGGCCTCCATGCCTGACCGTGCCAAGCAGATCATCTTTGACGGAGACTTTGGTGGGTCGCAGTTGGTGATGCTAGCTTCTGACATCCACCGACCCAGCTTCAAGGACCCATTTTCTCAAAACACATGATCAAGTCAACGTTGGATGTGTATTGATTGATATAGGGGCGCAACTAAAAAATGTGGGAATTGGCGTGGCAAACGCGTAAAGACCTTTTGCACTAGGACTTAGCGGCGAACTACGTTTGGATCCGACCCCTTGCAGAGAGTTTTCCAGAGGTCGTCCCAGGAGGTATCCTGTTGACGGACATTTGGCTGTATCTTGACAGGCTACTTGGCTTCAAGCTTCTCGTGCTGAAAGATGTCCCGAAGGTGAACCAAGCAGCCACGGAAGCCGGCCGCTGCAAGAAGCTTATGGGGGCATTGCGATATCTCTATCGCAACAGTGTCTTCTTATCAGATTAGATCCATGTCAATTTCCAAAGGTTTTGTTTTTGTTGTATTTTTGTTGTGCTTTGTTTTGCAATCTTGGCGTTCCAAAAAAAAATGTGGTCACACATGTCAGCAACTTCCATACGTGCAAACGAGGCTTGACGAGCCACCACCCTCGCGTCACAGAACTGAAAAGCCTTCTGAGACCATCTCCGATGTCCAGAGTTTCTTGTTGGGGTCAAGTTCAGCTGTATCTTACAAGATTTTTTTTGGCAACCTGTTTGATTTGCCGCAACCTTTGTTTTTCTATGTGTTGCCTGTGTCATCCCTATAGGCCAGGCGTGCGCGAGCGATGCAGTTTGCAGTGCGGGTGGAGGGCTTGCCTGATGCTGTCGCTGATGGGGAGGTGGGGATTTTGTCAAACGCATTTGTTTTGAAGCGGGTTTGACCAACAATACATAGCAGGGTTGACCAACGAGAAATTTCCCATATGTATCCATATGTAAGAGTCCCCAGGCTGATCGCGAAGCTTCTGAGCATGAGTCCGATGCACCACTTGATGATGGCAATGTCTCTGACAGAGATGAACATGGTGATGATGATGTTGCTAGTACGGACGCGCAGGAGTCTGACGAGAGTGATGGTGAGGGAAGCGATGATGTTGAGGTGGTGATTGACCCTGCCTTCAACCCAGAAATGCATCCTGACAATCAGCTTGGCATTTACCCGGAGAAGTACCCCCTGGCATCTAGCAGTGATGAGAGTGATGAGGGTGACGCTGAGTCTGGCGAGAACTCTGTGGACAATGGCACGACTTTGGTTCTGGGTGATGACATTGCTCCCTTGGCTGATGTTCCGAGCGACCATGAGGCTGAGAATGCAGGAGTGGATGATGGTGAGAACCTGGTGACCCCTCCAAAGCGTGCTGCTACTACTGATGCGGTGGCTGCTTGGCTATAGGTTCTGTGACCTTTAAATTGTTCCTCGCTTTCCCACCTCCAAAAGACAATAAAAGGTTCGAGGTAGTTTCTGTAATAAAATCTAAGCGCGTGCCGGCAGGATTGTGGCTCTTCGACAAAGATTCGCAAGACTCACAAGAATGGCCACGGCGCACTTGCTTCTTGGATTTGGGCCAAGTTGGAACTTTCAAAACCGTGGCACAACCAGTCTGTCAAAACAGTTTTACTTGGGGTATATATATATATACATGTATATTATATATATATTAAATGAATATTATATTATATATATTAAATAAATATTATATTATACATTATATTATATATAATATCATATATATATAGATATTAAACAAATATTATATTATATATATAAGATCATATATATATATATTCTATTATATATGATATATATGTATGTATATATATATATATGTATGTGTATATATATATATATAGGTAAGCCTTGGGTATAACCCCCAGGTTGGGTTATAATCAAAATAAGTTTGATTCTAGGCGCATGTTTCAGATCAATTCCACCCAGTAGTGTTGACTTGATTAATTTCCATCAGTTCCACTTTCCCAAGGACCCTACCGATCCGAAACTCCGTGAATTCCTTGACAGCATCGATGCTGGGAATTTATTTGGCACTATTTTTTGGGGTAACACTTTTTCTAGGGATGAATATAGGTATGTTTTTTGAAATCAAGATCCAACCATCCAATCTTCTCAGGATGTGGACATGGAAGCCTACTTTCGCAGGGACACTTCTAAGAACCCGAAGAGTGAGCCTATGGAACCGCCAGCCCCTAGTACCAATGCATTAATGTTTCACTTTCCAAACCCTAAAATGTTGATTTCCGTTGGGGCTTTTGTTTGCCCCCATAAGAATGAATTTCTGTATGTAGGGCCCAATGAAGTTTTATGAGTAGTTTATCGTTGAACCAAGAACTCGCCCCAAAGGCCTTGAAGCGTGGAGCGTCTACTGCAGACCTGGAGCCCCATGTTTTGGAGTCTGAGTATCCCGAGGATCCCAATGTATCTTGGTGGCTTTGAAATCCCGTCGCAATTTTATGGTCAAGGCTTCAAGGTTTTAAAAGTTTAAGGTCAAGAGTTGAATAGGTAACGGAATCTTCACCTTGTTTTGCAATGGCTTTCATCTCACACCCATTTCACAGATCGTTCTTCCAACATCAAACCAATCCAAGGCGAGGCGGCTCTTGAAAATGCAGGATGCCAAGCCTTCTCCCCATGCGACTCGGCAGCAGAAACTTGCAGCATGGCCTGTCAGGAGGTCTGAGAAGTGACGTGATGGGCTTCAAATCCAAAGTGGGTACCGCACAGTATAAGGTACAACTGTTTCAAGCTATGGTCATAACTCATAGCTCTAAGTTGGGAAAACATGCCCATTGAAAACTCTCCGAGTAAGAAGTGATCGCGTGTGTTAAATGTGTTTTTGAAATACACATAACTGTTTTGACATAACTATTAAATATACAAAATACATTTTGTTTTAATAGAAACCATCGGTTCTTGTAGGCGAGGAATGTGTGAATATTGTAAGCCTCTATCTACATCTTAGACTTCCAAACATGGGTTTCCGCATTGTAACTTTGGCCAGCAAACCTTTCCTCAGGCCAAAGATGGTGCTGCATCGATCCACGACATTTTGGGGATGACGGAGGACACCGAAGACAAGGATCGGAGATCTGTTGTGACACTTGACACCATCAAATTACCTCCCTCATTGCAGAAACCGAACTGGATGGGGCGAGTTGAAATTGAACTTCTCAGCGCATCACCCCCAGTGGTTGGAGCGCAGGCCATCGATTCCCAACATTTTGTTTGTACTTAAACCCCTAGCTCATGGGAAATACTTGAAGTAACTTTGAACCTGGCCCTCACCAATGACTTGTAGAATATATGAGCAGTAAAATCTCCAGTATGGTGCATATGCCATTTTGTTGTCCTTATATAATTTACCCGACGCCCCTTCAGGGAAATGAGAAGAAGCCCAAGAGCGCTGCTAAGAAGAACAAGGTGAAGAAAGGCAAGAAGAACAAGGCTTCTTTTCGCAGGTCCCATAAGAAGCGTCCCCGTGGAGAGCCATCCGTGGGGGATGATGGGGGTGAAGAAGAAGAAGCTGTTGTTCCTCATGCCAGCCCTGATGAACCACAGAGTGAATCTGAGGCTATCTGGCCCAAAAAAATGTTTGTGGTACACTAGGATTTGGCCATGGAAAATAACAACAATAAGTTCCAGCCTGTACTTGTAAATTTCATGGGCAGGACATGCCAGTATCATTATGCTTTTATGATATTCTATGTGAAGAAATGGAACAAACATGTTCTTCATCAATGCAAAGGAACATTTAGTCAAAGGAATGGGACACCCCCCACCCCGAACCACTGCCCCTTAGGAGGGACGCTCGTACAATGGGTATTCGCTGAAAGGATTGCCGAAGAATGCGTTGCCGTCTGGCAACAACAAGGGTGCGCACAGCTACACGGTCCACCGTGGAGCGAGCAGGATTGAGGTTCTGCTTCGATCGAAAGCCTTTTACATCAAGTCAGGTTCGAACAAGGGCCAGATCACATGGAGCAAATTCCCGACAATTAAAGACGCTTGGATCTCCGCATGCACCAAAGCGGGGGTGCTCCCATAGCGGTCCAACTGTTTTTGAAAGTTAAAGGTGGTTCCTGATCACAAGCCCAGCTGGCTTGTTGCAGTCGGGTTCCAAGGTTCCTATTTAGATTATATGGTGATTTGTCATGCATGGGGGTGGCTTAGAGATCCTTTCCAGCTCCAATGTCTAATGTTTGATGTCTCAAGAATCCGAGAGCATTCAAATGGTTCAGTGTCTTGTGGAAGGGTGCTTGCCCTCGCATGAAGTAGTGGGCAGTTCACTGGGCTACATCAGCTCTAGTGCTGGGTTTGGTTGGTGCAAAGCACCATGGTGCAGTCTATGTTAGGATGGCTAGCCGAAGCATTTGGTGATCATGTGAGGAAATAGAGATCAAGCATTCACGGGGACCCAAGACAGAATCACATGATTGTTTGTGCACATTGAATAGATATCTAAATATTGCAGTGAATTTCTGGTTCGAGTTTCTGAGACCCTTCTTTGCCCCATCGCTTCATTGCTTTTGGTCTTTGAATTATAGTTGTGAGCTATGGGAAAAAGGGTTCCTACCAAAGAGCGCGTCTACAAAGACTCCCTCAGTCAGACCCCTTCCTTTGACCGGCCTCGCAAAAAGATGAACTTCAAGGAAATCAAAAAGAGGAGCATCTTGGCAGGCCTTCGCACAATGAAGGCACCGGCTGTGGCTTGACCAAAGGGGGGTCGGATGCCCTGGTAAAAAATTACAATGGTATATGCAATATATATATATATACATATCTGTGTGTGTTATATATCAAATAGTGGCTATGTGGCTATGTATACCTTTATATGTATATATATATATATTATTTTTACCATGCATATAAATATAAATATAAATACATACATATCATATATACTATATACATACATATCATATATTTGTACAAATCATATATGTATAAATACATGTCAATATAAGTAAAAAATATATATACACACGTCATAAATGAATATATATATATGTCATAAAATGAATATATATATATGTATGTATCAACAATTAAAAAATGGTTATATACCTATGTACTGGGATTGCCCTTTATCATAGGGGATGCTTTCTGGATAACCCATCACGGAATGCCAACAATCAATGGGGATGGTATTAGGAGATATGCTATCATATCGGTTGCTTCTGGAATGACGCAGTATCACACGAGATAGTTTCTGGATGGCCCCCAAAAATATTATGGAATTGATTATGTGGGAAAAGTGATGCCAAGGATTAGCAGAAGAACCAAGCCTAGTCCCATAGAAGGGGGTTCCCCGGAAATAGGTTCAACTATTACATAGTTGTACCTTTTTGTTTTGGAGAACACGTTACCTGCATGAAGGGTCCCCCAAATTCCTATACCTCTCTGAAAGCAAGGTGGTTGCGATGCTTGTCAGCATGGTGTTTGGCATGTCGTTCTTGGACTTCAGCCCTTCAAACCAGCTTCAACACCTTGAGCTTTTTGCTGGGGATTGCGCTGTATCCCGGGCTGAACAATGGGACCGGGGTTTGCCCAAACATTGCTTCATTCCCACCTTCAGCTAAACTTCAAAGTTCAAAATCATTACGGTAGAAGAAAGTAAAACTTTCCCATCCCTGCAGGAAGGCCGAAAAGTTATGGCCATGGACATCGCCTTTGGTGGAAGCAACATGGACCTACTCTCCCCCCAAGGATTCCTTGGAGCAATCTATCACGCATGCAGACTCGAGCCTGGGAGCGGCGCGCTTGCTGCACCAGTGTGCAGTAGCTTTGTGTTCGTGATCCTAGACCTGTGATATTGGGATGGCCCGTGGAGTCAATAATTTCAAAGTTGAAGGATGATATTTGTTTGGAAGCATAACCACGGATTGTCCCATCTTCGACTCCCCAAAAGGACTATGGTTTATATTTTGTTTTTCACATGCATACATACATACCTACCTACATACATACATACATACATACATGCATGCATACATACATACATGCATACATACATTTACACATATACACATATACATATACATATGCAAAAACATGCAAACACACATACATACATAAGAAACAAAGAAACAAAGAAACAAAGAAACAAAGAGACAAAGAGACAAAGAGACAAAGAAACAAAGAAACAAAGAAACAAAGAAACAAAGAAACAAACAAACAAAGAAACAAACAAACAAACAAACATACATACATACATACATACATACATACATACATATGTATATATATATATAAGTAGATATAGAATTGATATCATATATCAGCCACTAACCAAGGTTCCTTGGTCCATCCAACCATATCGCAACTTAAGGAATAGAGGCACTTCTCGAAGAAGTTCCAGCAGGCCAATGGGAGAAGAGAGATACCAAAGCGTGAGGGCTGGAAACGTACTTACGGCCAGAACATTGATTATCATGATGATTTGTCACGCCCTTGGATGCTTTTGGTGTTTAGAACAACCAAAAGGGTCACTCATGGAAGAGCTGCCAGTTTTCCAGCAATTCCTGAAGAAAATCCCTACTTGGAAGCATTGCTTCAACATGAGAGACTATGGTGCTGCATCCCAGAAACCCACGTGGCTCTATGCAAGCAACTTGATTCCAAGCTAGTAGACTGCAAGATGTTTTCTCTGTTCACAAGAATCTATCAATCTGTTTGACTAGCTCCATTCAAGAAATCTGTTGTTAGACAATTCGTTTTGAGTAAGCATGTGGATCCCATTGTGAGGAATGGCTATGTCGATCCCAAAGAACAAAAGCATTATTGAATCCTTACACCTGCGTAACCCTTTCCAACTGGCATGAGGTGAGGAAATCATCAACGAGCTGCCTTGCTTCAAACCAAAATGGTTACCAGAGATACCAGCGGCCGAAATGGTGGTGAAGTATGTGGACGGGAGCGGCAAGGAGAGGGTGAAAGGTGGATCTCAGTTGAAAAGCAGCCAATCATACCCCTTGCCGTCCCTAGTACCAATTGATTGTCTTTTGCATGTCACCACATAAAGGATTTCTATCCCACAACTTACAGGTGCACTTGTGTTTCAAATGGGTATGCTATGTTGCTATCCCCCAAATAGGGAAATCCATCAAGCTGGGGACCCTGGCTTCTTCGTAGTAGTGTCCACAAGGCACATCCACCAAGCCTGCCATAGTGTTGGGGATGCCCTCTTAGGTTTGGGAAGGCAATGTCTCGATTGAGAACTCGTCATCAGGGCGATGTGCGAAAAAAAGCTAGGGATACTTTGAAGCGAAACCTGAAGAACCACAAGCTCATTCCGCAAAACAAACGGGCCAGCGCTGCATGGATAAAATATGCAGAGCTTGACAGTGTTTTTGATTACCTGGCCTAAGGCCTTAACGGTAATTGCACTCCTAGAGCCAGGGTAACCAATCCTGTTCAATTTGCAAGTTGGAACTCCCAACTTTGTTCCATTTGTGTTCTCGACTTTGAACGCGTGGCTGGGGAAAAGCTCGGAAAACAATGCCAATCAGGAACCAAATTTTTGCAACATGTCTAAATATTGTGCCTATAATGAAAAGGAATCTGAAATGCTTCTCTCTCCAACACCTTGGG